>JAJHUR010091720.1:7940-41763 GCA_027495735.1 Lutjanus campechanus | reverse complement strand
TCGGGACCATCACAGCTTTCAAGATGCTTTCAGATTAGGTGAAAATATGTATGCAGGTAGAGGTGCTGTCAGAGTTTTTTTTTTTTTTACAATTTGAAATGGAAAAACATTGAAAATTAATTAAAGTTAGTTTGTCAGGACGTTGCCTTTAGTCAACATTATACCATTGTGGGATAGCCTATAGAACTGAATGTGTCAAAGACTGTCAACATAATTCAGCAAACTTTAATCTATCAAACCAAACTATCATAACCGTCCTCAAAACAAGACAATCAGTCTTTGATCATTTGTGTTAAAGTTAAATGCTTGTTTTCGTTTGTTTTTCTTTCTTTTTCAGTTTGTGTTTCCTGATATGCAGCACGTTGTTGTGTTGCTGCTCAATGCCTCTGAGTTAAAATAAAATAAAATTGTTACCAGTGCATTTAACACCCTATCTTATATTGGCTGAACAGTGTATAAACCTAAAGACACATAATAAAAATGTCATGGGAAACCATGATGATATGGTGTTACCTCAAGGCAACTTGTACATTTTAACATTACTTATTTATCAAATAAAGCACATTAAATAATTAGAAATTCAACTTTAGTCAGCTACTAATGTGAATAAGTTTTCTAGACTGTAAAGAAAAAGACATTTTCAGAGAAATTAAAACACTTTCTTTAGGGCCCTGCCTCTTTTTAGAGCATTGCATCATGGTTGAGGATGTGTTGTGTGACTGCAGAAAGCCCAAAATGGGAACAGTACGTAGCAGCAACACAGTAGGCACATAGAGGGGTTAAGCATTGATGTTTAATGCATTATCGGTAGCAGGCAGTCAGTTGAAAATCTTCAGTCTTAATTAGTCCCAACTCCTGCACTCTTCTGCTCTAAATGCAGATGAAACTTTCCTAAAAACTGACTTAATTACAGTAATTTGATTGTAATTTCTTAGACAGAAATATAAAGAATCAGATAGTTTGAGGAAGTGTCTCAGGTAGTTCAAAACGTCAAATGTGAGGTTCACGAAAATGTGGGTTAATTATTTTTATGTCGTCATGACAAAATTATTTTTGCTTTATGGCAAAATGCGTGACAGCTGACCATCCTGTCTGTGTTTTTCCACATGTCCAGATAACGGCAAAGATTAGCTGCTCTCTCTCTTTCTCTCTCTCACACACACACACCGTCAAAAATAAAATGTGAGGAGAGGAAACTGAAATAGGATGTGTTAAGAGTTTCCTAAGAAGAACTTGCCATCAGACAGTTTCAACACTCCTGGAGATAAAGAGTTCAGGAACAGGGCCAAGCTCAGAGAGATGTGCGCATCACTGCACCGCATAGGTCACACACCTGCACACACACACACACACACACACACACTCACACACACAAACACACGCTTACTCACAAAGGTTCTCTGTGTGACTTTACAACTGTTGAACTGTCAGGAATCTCTCTCAACACCTCTGAACGAGTGCTGCGATGGCATCTGAACAACTGAAACATGTTAGGGAGCCGCGTTTTAATCGACCGTGTACATCTCATCTCATCCACTGATGGATGTTTAGTGCAATCTGGAAAAAAAAAAAATACTGGTAAAGAGTCAGAAATTAGACGATATAAATGTTTGACTTTCATCAGCGGTGGTAAAGAGAGCAAAGAGGCCACATCTTGCAGCTTATCATCTGTATGTGAGTTTCTGTTCATTCCCTACACAGCGTGATCACTTCGCATATGTCTATATAGGGACAGAGAGAAAAGAGCCCGAAGACCGAAAGAAGGGAAGTGCAAGTATCTGGTACATCTATGCATCGCTGCCTCTGTGATAAAAGCCAGAATGAGTTATAATTATCACCCAGGATCATGTGCTGCTCAGTTCTCTGTTGTGAAAAAAAGGCAAAAAGCAGTGGGGGACTATATATATGTGGGACACAGGACCTCAAAGTATCGAAAGCTCAAAACCTCAAAAACCCAGGTTGTTTCCTGCAAATAAGTCTTCACAGCCTGGGATCAACATTGTTGCTGCACGTTCACAATGCTGCAATCCACATATATGTGACTCAGAGCACAGGGGAGGTTTATAGGTTTTAAACGCCATTAAATCACGATTTTAAATTAACTTAAAATCAAGAAACATTACATCAACCCCCCGCGAACCTCGGTTTTATTTTTCCTCTTAACCTGGATTTAGTTTTATTCTGTTGCACCAAAACTTTAAACTGTGATCCAGTATTAACTTTGAACTCACACCTGAGGAGGTTTATATTTCAAAATAGCTGCATTTTTGAGGTGAGCAAAAATAATTTAAAGTTAAAGGACAAACTCAACCAGTTTGAGTTTTATGATGCATCTCTTCTTTATTTCACTCCAGCTTGTGTTCATTTCTTGTTGACTTTGTTAGTTCGCAAACAATGTAATATTTTTGTTAATTTATAGCTAGCTAGCAAAAAATATAACATCTTTTTTTTTTAACAAATAAACTTTTTTATCTCCCTAGCAAACAGTGTAATGTTTTGTTAACTTTTTAGCCAGCTAGCCAGTAATATAACTTTTTGTTTGCTGGCTAGCGAACAATGTGAAATCTTTAGCTAGGTAACAGTTTATTAAGGAATACAGAGCAACAGAAAGTTGATGATTTCCCTCTTCTTTTATACTTTTTTCATCCCAACAGCACTCAAATTATTTTTTAAAATTTATTTATTTATTTTAATTTGGGTGGGGAAGCATCTCCATATTGATTAAACTCTATTTAATTTTAGTTTAAATCACTAAACTGATATTCATTTTAAATTGTGCAATAGAGCTCTGCTTAATTTTTAATCTGAATTAATTCTTTATAAACCTAGTTGTACTAAAGTCTGAGCAGAACTAATCATAGATTAAATGCATCTGTGTTGATGCAACCTACTTTGAGTGAAGCCTGTTCTCTTGTACGGCCTAAACAGAAAATAAACACGGAGACACATTCGTTTAAAGTCGCAAGGGAGTAAGACGATCTTCTCAACATCCCAGTGACATGATTTCTCTTTCACTTTCAGTGATTCAGACCGAGCCTTTTGCTATTTCAGAGACCTGAGACTCAGAAGGAGACTGAGCTGAGTCTAGTTCCCGAAAACATGGAGGCGAGTTTTTTTTTTTTCTTTTTTTTTTTAAGTGTGAGGGGAAAAGCAGGCTGTTTTTGGTGTTCCTGCAAGTCGAGTTGAGTGAGTTGCTAGCGTGGTTTAACACATGTGGTTCCACTATCTTGCACACAGGGTTATTTTCAGGCAGTGAGAGCAGCACGAGTCAGTAACAGGAACCTCCAACAGGCTCCTGGTGTTTCCACACTGCAGAACTAACGCTGACAATATAGCTCGATTATTTCTTATTTTCACGCCAAATTGCTTCTTTTACAATAGTTCTATACCTTTTTTATATTTGTTAGCCACGTTTCTCATTCGTCATTGTTTGATCCTCTGCTACAGAATGTGTTACCCCTTTATCAGTTATCTGACCATTAGATCCACATCAGGTTATAACCATTTTATGGCGACCTGTTCTGTTTGTCTACAGTGTGATCTGACACTTGCTTCCCAAAAAAGGGGAGAACAGGATGTGTGACTTTGACAAACATGATATAAAGTAAAAAGCCTTCTTCCTACTCCCAATTCAGTCACAACTTCCCCATATCCATGAGAAGTGGGTGGCAGCGCAGCGTTCATGGTTCCCTTCTGTCTGCTTTAGCCGGCTGATGACCCGAGAACCTCGCTGCTGCATTAGATGTCTCAGTAACTGACAACTGCAGTTAAACATAAAGGTTTTTGAGTGGATTGTTTCAACAGTTCTGAAAGAATTTTCAAAATATCTTATATGCACAATATACACCTATGCTTGGTTTTATACTGAGGATCAGTGGCTTCATTCCCATGTGCAGATAAATGCCTCTTTTGCTCAGTAGTAGTAGTTGTGGTAATCAGAGGTTTTGTGGCCAGAACCATAAATTAAATGAGGAGGCTTAAAGTGGTGTAGCCACTTAGCGAGTTTTGCTTTCGAGCTCTGTGATATGCAAATGTGACAAAATCGATAACTTGCCCTAAAAAAAAAAAAAAATCCCTCTAGCTCAAGTCTTCCTGACACGTCATCATTAAAGTGCTTATGTCTGACTGAAACACCTCGGTGGTTCAAGTGAGAAATTCACACGCAAGTTTTTCAACATGTGCAACGTAGAATCTCCAAAAACAATGACTCGGTCTGCTCCGTGCAGGATGTAATTCTCTTTCACCTCCGCTAACACAGTGAGTAAGGCACGTGCACAACCTGACGGCGTTTCTCAAAATGTCACAGAAAGTGTAAACACGTCTTAAGTCAGTGATTCTCAACCAGGGGTACTTGTATCTCACTGCTTCTGCAGTTGCACGGAGGAACGTGGAAAGATTGTGGAGTAAAGTAATCTGAAAAAATAGAAATTAAAAGTTGAGACAACTTTGGCCATTCCATTTGTTTTGGCTTGCATAACATACGCTTCATAATTGGACCTTCAAGCGCTAAAAAGGAAATAACCAGTTTGAACCAGTTTACGAAACCTGAATATCCTGTTTCTTTTTCGGTAGTTTAAGTAGTTTGTTTAAAGTAAAGGATTAACAGCTGAAATAGTTTGCTTCAAGTGATGCATTAGTTGAAGTAGGTAAATAAAAATAATAGATTAACAGTTAAAAGAGCTTCAAGTAATGGCTAAATAGTTAGAATAGATCATGTTTGCTAAAATTAGCAGATAAATAGTTAAGGTAATTACAGAGAAATAGTTAGCTAAAAGTAATGGAGAAATGGTTAGACTTGATATAATTTGCTAAAAGTAACCAAAGAGTTTAAGTAGAGGGCTAAAAATAATGGTTAGAATAGATAGCGTATGCTAAAAGTAGTGGGTAAATAGTTAAAGTGGTTAGCTAAAAGTAATGGATAAACAGTTGCAAAAGTTAGCTAGTACCTAGCTAGCTGTCCTAATGGATAAATTGTTTAAAATGGGTAACCTTGGTTAAAATTAAGAAATAGGCCTGCATGGTTAGAATTAATAATGATAATAATGAGTAAAAGAAACAGATAAATGGTTAAAATAGTTAGCTTACAATAATGGCTGAGAAGTTAAATAGTTGAAAGTTATAGATAGATAGATACAATATGGCTGAAATGAAGGGAAAGCTGTTTGATGAAATATTGGAAAAATGGTCAGAAGTATTGATGAAGGGGCATTTTAGTTGATTTGACAGGTTATATGCTGATAAAGTTTACAGACTACCTCCTGAGTTTTATGCTGAAATATAGCAGATCCCCACTTACAGCCTTGTTGCATTGTAATTACATTTTGGTTACACATTGCATTTTGGTTATTGATTAGTAACTGATTAATACACTGTTCTGTACCATTTTGCATTGACTTTAAACGCCATTTTGGCTTTTTTAATGAACAGTGAAGCCTTTCCTTCCCTTTGCGTGCATGGCTGGCTTCTCTCTTATCTCATCTGCTCAGCATAAAGACAAGAGAGTTTGTCCAACAAATTTCAACATTCGACCAGATGAGCAGATTGTTTGTCATGCAACTCAAAAAAAACAACAAAAAAAACACGTTGTGTGGAGATGGACGGATAATGTGACTTTGATCACAGAAGCGATCTCACAATCCTGCGCTGTTACTTCTGCAAATTTCACTCCACCTCTTGTTCTCGATGGGAAATACTCTGTGCATTAGGGGATTTATGTTCCCTCCGTGGCTCTCGGTGAAAGCAAAGACTCCTGTAAAGAAAAAAAAAAAAAAAACCTGTTTCAGTTACAGGCTGTTTTACAATTCCCTTCCCGTGCTTCCCTTTATGTCACTTCTCCATAATTCTTGGTATTTCAGTTAGACAGGCCCTCTTTCTGAAGCTTCCCCTTTTCCATGCATTCCTATATTTCATGATTTCCACTTCTTCCTCTTCGGTTGTACAAACAGAGGTAGGGGCATGGGGAAATCAGGCTGCCGCTATGACATGCAAACCACAGGCTGGTAGCTGTGGGACTTGCATGATCTGTTAGTTCTCTTAATTGTTTCTGAAATTCTCTGGTGGGAAAAGAGGGACACTTCTATGTTTTGATCACTTTGGGAACACCAGAGACTCTCTAATTGTTCCACAAATAATAACTGTCATTCTTCAACCACGCAGCATTTACTTTCTGTACTCTAAAAAGCTTGCAGTCTCAAGAATCAGACAGATTGAGACCCCTGCAAGCAGTGAAAAAGCCAAATGCAAGTGTGTGTTTGCCTGTGTGTGTTCATAGACACCGCTGTCGTCCCCAGTTTCACGCTGCTTCCTGTGTCTCTGTTTCCTGTTTATCTTGCTGTCATTTGTTTCACCAAAGTGTGATGGTGTGAGATGATCTGTGTGTTTCTCCATCTCATCACTGACATCCTCAAACAGCAGACATGCGATCCACCTGCGTGTATCCTCGTAAAATATACTACGCTGCCTTGAAGGGAATCAGCAGCAGTTTACAGTCAACAGTCTACAGTTTAAAAGAATGGGCTGTGGGTTGATCTTATCTGATGTTTGTTGACTTTTCTTCGCAAAAACAAAAAAAAAAAAAAAAAAAAAAAAAAATGCCTGAAATAAGGGGAAGTTTTTGAAGTTTTGATGCAGCATCCCTGTAAACATGAAAATGTCGTATTGTGCACTAAAGGAAGTTTGTCATCACAACGTGGTTGTTGCTCTAGTTACATTACAGTGCAGTTGCAGGGCTCTTACAAACAGCGTCTATCCTAAGAGAAGAACGGGGGAATGAACAGAAGCATGTTGACTACGAGGGCCATGTTTGAAAAAAGAAAATGAAAAAATAGAAAAGGGGCCTGACGTCTACATTTCCTACCTCTGGCCTGTAAAGTCACGAATTTAAATGTGTGAAACTGTGCAGCTTTTTATTTTTTTTTCTTCCACTCTGTTACGTTTAACAATTAGAAAAAAAAAACATCATGTACAGAAGTACAGGAATAAAAGCACCTTCATAATCCTAGATCTGAAGTAGTATGATGTTTTCAGAAACACAATGTTCTCCTAAATCCCTCTGAGTTAAAACTTTGTAAAATGAGCAGACCTACTAATAAAATGATAATCCCTAATAAACAATTTAAACACATAAACTTAAAATGTTAGCAGGAGATTAAAATAAAATCACACTGATATACTTTTTTCCCATATTTATAAATGATCAAAGTGTTGGATTGAGGTTGTTACAGGGCTGGATTCAACCCACAGCAGGAAGCCAACTTAAAAGGCCTGATAGCAATATCATCTGATAGCAATAATATTTAATATTTTTATTTATTTTGTTGAGAAATAGAAAGTTTACCATTGCTTTACCAATATTCCCACCACACAGGAAGTGAGACAGGGGTCCTTAGTGTAAAGCTAAATCTTTTTATGCCTGATAACAGAGTTGATGGAAATCTGAGACGCAACTTTAAAGGGCATCCATTTTCAGAAAAAACGATTTTAAACGACAGATTTTTATACCCATGTTATCAGTAGGTGTTGTTGGTTTTAGATTTTGAAGGGTTTTAACATGTTTTTCAATTGTTTAAAGTTGTGAATTCTTGCCTGAGATAAGGGTGTTTTCAAGGAAAGAGCAAGTTAGGAAGTTTAAAATGAAAATTTGAAATGAAAGAAAATGAAAACATTTCATAAATAGCATATATTTGCATTGCATATATTTCACGTGTATAAATCCTTTAATAATATATTTTCACCAACATTTGAGTTAGAGTTGGTATTAATAAAAAAAGTTTTAAAGTTGTTTTACATGAATTGTCCCAATTCTAAAGAACGTATAAAATATATAATATAATATAAATAATATATACAACTGCATACAGAAAGAGTAATTATGACGTTATGACGGTAATATGATGTGGAATTATGTGGGTGAAGACAACAAAACAAAACACTGAAACTATCACACCAGAATTTAAGAATGAAGTATAAAATTAAACAACTACAATAAAGAGATTAAAGGTTCCTAAACGCACCAGAAAGACGGTTTATTGTTGTGTCTCATTTCCAGGATGTAAAATACTTGTGTTTTGTGTTGGTGAAGCGTCTCGTGTGCAGCAAAAATAATGAGAAAATAAGGAAATACAATCAGAGGGCTGCAGGGTCATAAGTGATAATTGAAAGGGATTATGAGTATATGAGTCTGTACATTGGTTTTTTTTTTTTTTAAGGAAAATGTTGCTTATTATGCCTTTAGAAACAACAAAACAATAATGAAAGAATGTTTAAATAAAAGTCATACCAAACAGAATGAAAAAGAGGCAAAACAAATAAAAAATTTTTAGAAATGATGCGTTAAGTAAAGTGGATTAAATGACCAAACATCTATTAGAGACATTCATTCATTCAGTGAGGACAATCAGAAAGGTTCACAAAACCGTTTCATTTCATGTTCTGAAGCTTTTCAAACCAGAACAAAGGCAACTTTAAGGCTACATGATATCTATCTATTCTCTAAGTCTGTCACAGTATCAGTATCACACCATCTTTAGTGTGTAACATCATGCTCGTATTCTAAACCGTGGCCCCCCTCCTTGCCCTCTTTTCCAGCCTGTAACATTAAAGTTGAGGCTCGCAGTGATGAGGAGAATGGGCTGGCCTGTGACATGAATGGCGTGGAGGAGGAGGAGTGCGCGGAAGACTTGCGCGTGATCGATGCCTCGGGGGCCAAGGTGAACGGCTCACAACCGAGCCCCGAAGCCAAGGCCTTCTCCTCGGCCGGCGGTATCCGGCTGCCCAACGGGAAGCTCAAGTGCGATATCTGTGGGATAGTTTGCATTGGCCCCAATGTGTTGATGGTGCACAAGCGAAGCCACACTGGTAAGACGTCTGCAATCCTTCTTGCCCTTCCTTTGCACCCATGATGCTCACTGTTAGTATTGAGATGATGGATCAGGGGTAGAGAGGTGACTGCTGTGGCTCCCCCTCAGGTTTAGAGCATTTTTTAGACTTAAAATGGCAGAAATGGCTTTAAAACAAGCGCTATCACAGTTAATATACAGCAGCTTTGTGTCTCCTTTCCATACACACAAACATCATGATAGAAATAAACTTAAAAATAAACCCTTATACTCAGTTGTAGTTGCAGAGGCATCCTTGCGTTTGGCTGTATGCATGTAGACCTTCCTATCGTGCGTGAAATAGACTTTGAGCATGCCATTAGCATTCATTATTGTTCATCTAAATGACTCCGAATTACCACATGACAAGCAACACTAACTGATCAAATTATTGTGCGATAAAGTAGCAGACGAGACGAACTTGGTCCGAAAAAAAACATGCCCTCAGCTGAGAAACAGGATATCTGCTGCAATTAAAATGGAATCTCTATGAACTGACAATTATCTGGCTATTAAAAGTTTTTCAAATTTCAAAATTGATATTCTATTGTAATGAAGCCAAACCAGTGGTGGGGAACATTTTTGAAAAAGGCACTTAACTGTCAAGCTTTAGAAACTAATGAAACTCAAAATGGAAGAAAGGAACACTAGACTAATGTAAATGCAAAAGAAAGTACAATAAAAGATATAATGAAGTGCCTCCTATTTAAATAGAAAATATTCTGTGGCGAGTCTTTGCTCCTGAAATGCATTTTTAATGAATTTCTTTTTTTATATATTTTTGCTGCTTCACTGGTGACTCTTATTTTATGGGGGGCCTTTGAAAAAAAAAAGCCATATTAAAACGTTCTCACAGAATGCCACAACACTCGGAGAGGCTGGATATTGGTTTATTCCAGAAGCGCTGATCAGGAAGACTGGCTCTCAACACAAAGTGTTTCCTTCGCTTTATTCAAATGAGGCTGAATTTGCATTGTGATGTGCCGCTCTTATTTTAGAGACGAAGAAGAGGAAAAAATGAGATTTTCAGATCAAATTGACCTAGGCAATGGTGCATTACGGAACTGGCAGGCTGAGTCTGAAAGGCTCTTGTTCGATCAGAGCGCCAGAAGTCGGTGGGGCAGGGGGAGCATGGAGAGATGGAGTGTCACTCTGCTGTGAAACCCTCCCACAGGCTGCTGGATCGCTCTCTGCCCCGGAGACGCTCCATCATCCCGCTTGTTCTGGTGCTCGGGACGCTTGTAGTGCAGTGACCCCGCATTCCCACAGCAGCAACATAGAAAAGACAAAGACTTTGTGCTTTTATTGTTGTCACTGAGATTAGGGAGAGGAGTGCAATCAAGAAAAACATTAAAAATCATGAACTGCCTGCTAGGAGATATAAAAAGAGCATATAAAACTGGGTGCCAGTAAAGCATACAAGTTATTCTTTTTTCCTGTTGTTTTTCTGTGTGTTTTATCTGCATCTCTTTACAGTAACGTGCATCTGTTATGTTCTTGTCCTCAGGAGAACGCCCTTTCCAGTGCAGCCAGTGCGGTGCTTCTTTCACCCAGAAGGGCAACCTGCTGCGTCACATCAAGCTCCATTCAGGGGAGAAACCCTTCAAGTGTCACCTGTGCAGCTACGCCTGTCGCAGGAGGGACGCCCTCACTGGACATTTACGCACCCACTCAGGTGAGTCTGCAAAGCTGCAAACACCGAAAAAACTGCTGCACTCGTGGTAATTCTGGGACAGCCGGGTGGAAGCCTTTACAAAATGCATGACATGTTCTGCAGTGCATACAGCGAGAGAACCTCCAGGCTCTATAAGGGGAAGTTGACAGGGTGTAGATATGGTGTCACTTTTTTTTGCAAATGCTTTGCAGAAGTGTGTTAATGAAATTTTTGGGTGTAAACAGTACACTCACAAAGCCTGCCTGAAATAGTTTCACAGAACAGTGAAACCATAACCTGCAGGAATATTTTTTTTGGTACTCTAATTTCAATTTAAAACAGTTTGCACAATCAGCTGCCTTAACTAACAACAATAAGTGACAAAAACTAAAGTAAGTGTTATGATTATTGTTGTTATCCACCTGAAACATACTGTGAGAAGCAAAGGCTGCCTGGATGGTGCAATTAAAAAGATTACAAACTTGCATGGCCGGTCCTTTAAGGATAAGACTGGAATTATATAATGAATTTTCTGAGTGCTGGTCTATTTCTCAGTACTTTCCAACTTCCCTACTATGTATGTGACTCAGCTCCAAACCCATTCATTCCCACTGAAAAATGAAAAATGGGTCACAAATATGTGGTTTCGTTTTGTTTGTTTTTTTTAAAAAAAAAAAAAGAAGTTTTAAGCAATTTTAACCAAACATCACTCAAAGTGCAGTAAATAGTACATTTGATGGGAACTACTTTCAGCTGTGGATTAATACACATTTAGTACACTGAGTGTTCACAGCAGCACGACTTTGGAAGTAACGATACACCAAACATCAGTCCCTCCAGGAAGGTGCGATGTTGCGATCACAACAATTAACACAAATTCAATAAACCTTAGTGAATTCTGCACAACCCTGCAATTTTGTCCGATCACCGCAACTTTTCAGCAAATTTGACCAATCATCATAGCTTCCTGGAAGTTCCACCAATCATAGCAACCCCCCGCCACACAAACATTGTACATGTACGTCTCAACAAACTAGTCAGTGTTTTAATTATTTATTTATTTTTTGCTATTTTATTTTGTCACAAAAAGCGCTCCAAAAAGTTTTTGCTTCTTTGTGGAATACCCCTCAGGTGCAAAATATGATTTAAGTCTTTTTTTGTTTTGTTTTGTTTTGTTTTTCTTCCAATTTTCACATTGCAAAAACACCTAAACATGTCACAATATGCATCACAATTTTTTAGGAAAGCTGATGTGAAAGCAGGCATTTTGGGCCACAACAAAAATCTAGGAAGGACTAAAATATACACTACACTGCCCCTGCCACCCAAAGTGTCAGTGTCAGTGTTTTTTCTATAGTTTTTGGTTTATACCAAAGAGAAATAAGCTATACTAGTGCTTCACTTTCAGGGCTTTAACCAGAATTTAAGAAATACTGAGGTCATATTTTTTTATTTTGTATTTTTACTGTTTTATTTATTCATCTGCTCGTTCATTTTTCCAATAGATTATATTCCATGGCTGTGGGTCTGTTATAATAGGGTTTAAAAGTCTTCTTTACAAGACTGGGAATAAATTAATGTTAATTCCTTATTATTTTAATTCTTTAATCAAGTCTGTCAAGGAAAGTTTTTATTTGTAAATTGTGAACTCCCCCAAAGTTGTTTCCTAAATTCCCCCAAAAATACATGACATGACCTCAGTGACCTCAGTTGTAGCTACAGCCCTGCTCAAGGGAATTTTTTGTGCGATAGACTTCCTAAATGTCAGCTGTCAGTCAAGCAGTGTGGGCGGTGCTGCCAGGCCTTTTCTTGGGTTTTCTGTGGATGAGGTTTTTGTTTGTCTGACAACTGTTCATGCTAAATTCCCAGTTTGTCCACTTCTGTTTATTCCAATTAAACTGGAAATATAAAACCTGTCACTTCCTGTGTTTTTCTTTGGAAAAAAAAGACTAAAACAGTTGATTAACTACAGGCTGAATCATCATTGTGTAACCAAACCAAAATGTGTCCATTTAAAAATACCAAGAGTTATCACTTTAATATCAGCCTTCACACTGCTCTGGTCACTGACATAATGTTATATTCTGCAGTTGGAAAACCCCACAAGTGCGCCTACTGTGGCCGGAGTTACAAGCAGCGCAGCTCTTTGGAAGAGCACAAGGAGAGATGTCACAACTACCTCCAGTGCATGGGCCTGCAGAACAGCATCTACACAGGTAAGTGCCCCACAAGACGCACTCTTAGCTCTCACCCAAATCTGATGACCTACTTTAGCCCGAGCGCAGGACTCGTCGCTATGCATGCAACAGCAGTGTATCATGCCGACAATGTTGCTGTCACTAAATGCTCCAACAGGTCAGGTTCAGTTACTTTCATTTTCATTTGAATACAGGCTCATGCAGAAGTTCGTTAGCTGTTCCAAATAACTGCAAAGTTTACTAAGTCACGGTAATCATGCTAGTGTAAAGTTCTGTATTTGCCCATATACACTCGGCAGTCATAATTTGAGTGAACACACTATAAAATTCTTGAGAAACACACCTACACCTCATCTGTGAGCATGAACAAATCCTATATTTAGAGACCAAGTGCTTCACATGTGTCAGAATAGTCCGCTCTGTGCTCTGTGAGAAAAAATACCTTCATGTGTTATAAGGTGCCTGTTCATCACTTTAAAACAGGACCAGCTCAAATTACTTTGACTCTGAAATCTACTTCTCTGTCTTGCTTTCCAGTAATAAAGGAAGAAAGCAACCAGAATGAGCAGAGGGAAGACTTAAGCCAGACGGGATCTGACAGAGCCTTGGTGCTAGACAGACTAGCTAATAATGTAGCTAAACGTAAGAGCACTATGCCACAGAAGTTTGTGGGTAAGGGCCGAAATCTGCTTCCTTTGTGTAAATACAATGTCACTAACTTTTTCCTGAGGACTAAGTGTAACTGCAGCACCTATGGACGCTGCATAGGTGAAGCTGTAATGTGTGTTGTGGTCATTAGTTTTGTATTTTTCTTTGCCACCCTGACTCTGCAGAATGCATGCAGTGTAACAGACAGAAGTCTATTTTTGCAGTTCAGCCTTTAACTTGTTTAATTACTCTTAGAAAATACTCTGATTTCTCTTAATATTTAATCCTGTAAATTAATTTTACAGGTACCACTTTACTTGATTCATAATAAGGTTTTTAATTACCTTGCTAACACCAGATGAAAATTTGGCATCAAATAAACATATCAACCTCCCAGATTATAGCTTACTTAAAATATAGCTTATAAATGTTAGTAACTCATTATTAAAATTAATTAGTAGTGAGCAGCAGCTGGATATTGAATGTATGAAATCTAATTTATAATTGTTTATTAATTTAATTTAATTTAATTCTATTTTTCATTGCCCACTCCCTATTTCGTCCTGGGATCAAAATTCTCATTTATTTTTCTTAATTTCTTACAAATTTTCATACCTTTTTTAAAACTTTTTGGTTTTTTTTGTCACAAACTGTTTCTTACACCGTGGATAAGCCCTGTATGACTGTAAAAGTCTGCTGGTTCCTCCCGCAATATAGCTACACCATACCAGGCTTCTTCAGAAGAATTCCTGTTTCTTCTTTCTTCTTTTAGTGGCAGGGGCAATAAATAAAAGAATGAAAGAAAACTGATTCATATTAGTGTATGCCAAAGTTCACACTAGAGGGATGAAATATTCTGTATTTTTGTATTCTCCCTGAGAAGTCAAAGTATTCAACATAAAAATGCTGTTGTAGTGTACTTATTATTTACTTATTATTTCCAGAATTCAGGAAACAAAGTGGTATTGAAATCTCTTTTTTTGAGGTCTCAAGTATGCTTATTGTAAAGTGGTACCTTTCTCCTCTAAGGTTTTATTAAGAAGCTGAGGGAAATGCTAGTATGAGACTAGAAATTCCAAAAGGAAGCCATGACATGTTAAAAAAGGGTGAGTCATCTTCAGACACAGCTAGAGAGAAGCAGGGTCAGTCTAAGATGGAATAAGGAAATGATAGGATGTAGGTGAAAGTTTAAGTGTGTCAGTGAAGTAAAACCTTCACATTATTCTTCTGTTTTCTCTCTGGCCCCTCAGGTGACAAACGTCTGTCGGATCTCTCTTATGACGGAGGATCAGGTGAGCTGATTCAGCCTCACGTCATCGACCAGGCCATCAACAGCGCCATCAGCTACCTTGGGGCTGAGTCGCTCCGGCCTCTGGTCCAGACCTCCCCGGCCTCCTCTTCCGATGTCGGCCTCGGCTCCATGTTCCCCCTGCACAAGTCAGGGGCCCCCGAGGGCCACGCAGGGACGGGCCTGTCAGCTAAAGACAGCGCAGCTGAGAACTTGCTGCTGCTCTCCAACTCCAAGTCCGCCTCCAGCGAGAAGGACGGCTCGCCCAGCCACAGCGGCCAGGACTCCACAGACACCGAGAGCAACAACGAGGATCGCCCGGGCGGGACGGCCAGCGGTCTCATCTACCTGACCAACCACATCACCTCGGGGGTGAGGAACGGCGTGCTGCCCCTGGTGAAGGAGGAGCAGCAGAGGCAGTACGAGGCCATCCGGGCCAGCATCGAGATGGCCTCCGAGGGCTTCAAGGTGGTGACGGCGGACGGGGAGCAGGTGAGGGCGTACCGGTGCGAACACTGCCGCGTCCTCTTCCTGGACCACGTCATGTACACCATTCACATGGGCTGCCACGGCTTCAGAGACCCCTTCGAGTGCAACCTCTGCGGTCATCGAAGCCAAGACCGATACGAGTTCTCCTCTCACATAACACGAGGGGAGCATCGCTACTGAGAGAACACACACACTTTCACACAGACACACAGGTGTACAGAGGAAACGACCTGAAGCAAATACATAGAAATACAAAATGTAAAATACACTGTTGATGTCTGAAAGTTGTGTCTTTTTTTATACAAAGTATGCATGTTTGTTGGACACAACTATTAAAAAATGCATTTATTTTCATTTGAACTAAAGACTAGTTCATGTGTCTGTTTTAAAGAAACAAAACAACACAGCAGAGTTACTGTGCCACATCTTACAGAGGTTTAAAATCATGTATTTACAGTTGCCACGTGTATAAAATGTATAAATGTGTCTTTTCTTTTGAAAAACCAGGCAGCAACTTTTTTTCTAGATTTAAAATAGAAAATATCTCTACCTTTATGTACTGAAGTGTCTGAAATGTCAATAAAAGATTCTACTCTGCGGTGGTTTTCATTGCAGGAAATCCCATTTAAATATTAAATACAATCAATAAAAACTTAACAATCAATGTAGATAAGCCCACACTTCCTTCCAGACTTTCAACCTGTTCTTGTACTTGTAACAACCTACATATTATTTATATCACATTTACTCGCCTGTCTGTTTTTGTATTTATTACAGTGGTCGATGTTTGTCTGTAGAGTAGTTAATAAAAGCTGCATTTCTTTCTGTCCCAGTTGTACTAAATGTGTTTGAGGTGGAAACATGACTGCTGCTGGAAGCTGTTTTTAGTTTTATCAAAAGAAAATGTTATCCTGGCCTTTTTGTTTTATACCTGATGGCTACAAGTTGTTTAACTCACAAAATAAAAAGGAGCCATTTGAGGTTTGAAGGAGCTTTATGCTTGCAAAAATATCAATAAAGGATATTTTATATATGCTGAAAGAGTGAGGAGTGTTTTATTTTCCAGTGAATGTGTGTAGTAATAATAAATAACCGACCCGTAGCTACTTGGGATCATCTTTATATATTTAAATGGATATTTTATAGCAAATACATCTGTTTTTAATAGGGTAGTTTTCCCTTGTCGGACTATATAAACCACCTGTCAAAGAATATGGAAATGTCTGCATTAAACTGCTCCAACTCTACCGTAAATGAGGGCCAGGCTCAGGAAAATGATTCCTGGAGTTAATGCAAAGTTTCTCTTGAGTTTTACTTCATCATCTTATCTTCTTAAGAAATATGGAGATTTCATTTCACACTCTGGAACCTTCTGAAATAATTAAGTTTAGATGTCATTCAAGACACTGCTCACTCCGACCTGTCAGGGAAGAGCCAAGAAAGAGTGAATGACTGGCATTTGAATAGAAAACAGAAAAACGCTGAAAGAACATTCACAGCGAGAGGTGAATAAATAAACACTTCTCCGCATGCTGTTCAATCACCATGTGTGGATGTGAAGTACAGTTTTGCAGAAGTGAGAAGTAACTAAGTACAAATACTTGGTTACTGTACTTAAGTAGAGTTTCAGGTATCTGTACTTTATTTTTAGTGTTTATTTTTCTCTTAACTTTTTACTTTTACTCTCTACATTTTAAACACAAATAATTGTACTGTCTACCTATTATATTTTCAAAACAGGCTCATTACTTTAGTTTTAATACATTTGATTTAACTCTTGATTATTATTATTTTGTATCATTATGTGTCACCTTCCCTGCATCAAGACTGGTTTCAACCTAAGTGGGTGGGACGATAACACAGAAAATATGATTTCTTTGTGTATTCCTTTGTGCACGTCGCGATTTGAGAAGAAAACGACATGAAAGGCAAGACAAGTAACAAGACAAAAACAACGTAGCAAGATAAAAAAGATGTAACAAAACAAAAAAGACTTAAAGATGTAACGAGACACAAACAATGTAACAAGTAAGAAGTCAAAAAAGTAACAAGATGAAAACAACGTACAAGATGTAACAAGACGAAAACAATGTAACAAGACGAAAACAATGTAACAAGACGAAAACAACGCAACGAGACAAAAGAGACGTAACTAAATGAAAAGACTTAAAAATGTAACATGACAAAAATGATGTAACAAGGTGAGAAAGATGTAACAAAATGAAAACAGCGCAACAAAAGAGATGTAACCAAACAGAAAGAGGTAAAAATGTAACAAGACAAAAGCAATGTAACAAGATGAAAAAGATGTAACAAAACAAAAAAGATGTAACAAAACAAAAAAGACAGAAGTAACTAAATGAATCAGACAAGACAAAGAGAATTGACTGTGGAGGAAATGTGAGGCTCAGTTAGCTTTGTACAGAAACAGCTGGTAGAAATGTACTTTAAGAGGACATTCAGAGGACTTTTTACTTTTATACTATGGATACATATCAAAGCCTGTAAGTTTTTACTTTTACATTTAAAGAAGTTGAATCAGGACTTTTAACAGTCTATTTTTTTACACAAGTATCTGTATTTCTACTTGAGTAAAGACTGTGTGTACTTTCACCAGCTTTACAATCTTATTTCCATCAAATATTGATTATTTATCCGTTGGTGTTTTTGTACTTATAAAGCATAATTTCAATAATTTCCAACCAAAAACATTTCTTCATGTTACCTCATACTTTACCAAACAGACAGACAACACAAGGCGAACACATCATGGTGGCATTTGTCTGCTCAGAGACTCTCGTGTTAAAACTGTGCCATCAAGGGAGTACTGGTAGCATACGCAGCACACACACACATTAGGGGTGTGTATTGAGTGTGGAGAGGCACATGCACACACCAGCATGTCGACATGTGCTGTGTCCAGGACCTGAAGAGTCCTCTGGTCCTCTGAGGAGCCGCAGCAGCAGAGAGCTGGGACAGAGAGGATCAGGCACTGGAGCAGAAGGCAGGGGCCGGGGCTCTGAGGGCCAGGCCTGTCTGCGGAGGCTCAGCCGAGGCCGGCGCAGGAGCTCGGCGGCGAGCAGCGCGGCGACAGCCTCGTCCAGATGGCTGCTGTGTGATTTAGCAGAAACGGGAAGCAGCTGTGGCCAGCGCTGAGCCCCCCCATGCTTGACTGGGACCCAACAGGGGAGGGAGGGTATTTGCATGAGAGGGATAATCTGGCCAACCAGCTTGGGCCCTGCCAGAATCCCAAATCTCACTTCCCCTTTCAGCCAGCTGACTGAAATAGTCCTTTAAGAATCAGACTTAACCACTTCCAATTGTGCTGTTAACAGGATCCAACAAGATGTTAGTGGGTTTTCACACTTTACATGACTGTGTCCCATTAATGGACGGCCATAATAGACAATTCACTGCAAACTTTGTCAATTTGGTCACTGTTTTATCTCATGCGTCTTAACATTTGGGACCAACTGCACAATTAAATGCACGATTAAATATCACATTTGATGGCCTCTTTGGCTTGTCCTCACATGGCTGGATGTCTTTTTGGAAATGGGCAGTGAGCAAATGGGCCGTTCTACTCGAACTGGTGCATCAAGTGTAGGGTGGAAAGTAACTGAATACATGTTTAAGTACAATTTTGAGGTACTTGTACTTCAATATTTCTATTTTTCACTACCTTCTACTTCCACTCCACCACATTTCAGAGAGAAATATTGTACTCCACAATATTTACTGAGCAGCTTTAGTTACTTTTAGTCCCTTTCAGATTAAGATTTTACATTAAATTTATCGGATTATTTTAGTTTATAAAAGATTCGACCATTGTTAACCGACTTGTGACAATTTACAGAAAAGCAGTGTCATGCATCAGATGCCTTTGAGATGTTAGCAGTTCCACTAAAGAGTCATTTCCCCTCTAAAATCCTCTCATAGTTTCATTTAAAGTGTTTGAGACTGCTGATGGACTCAAGGCAGGGGGCGGGGCAGGTCCCCTCATTACCCCATGTGAAAAAAAAAGGAAGAAAAAACCCCCCACAAAAGTGCCCTCATGGATGCTCTTATGATGGGTAAAACATGAAAATTTGCCCTCCGAGGTGCCTTCCAGTGGAGAAAACATGAAGCAGTGCCACATAGGCTGCAAAACATGCAACAAAACAAGTTGTAGTTCCCTATGTGTTTCATTGCACAGGTGTACAAGTAAAAAAAACTATTTTAATCTAAACCAGGGATTGGAACTGTCACCAACACCACTTTCTGCACGCCGGTGCTCTTTTTATTCTTTTCTCCCCTGCACCTCAGATAGCCTGAGTCCACCACGGTTTGGTAAAATGATCTAATATTTCACAAAAAGGGGATAGAGAAATGTCCAAAAAACTTTGGACATCACAGAACTTTATTTCTCCTTCTTTCCTATCATCTCACAACCCTACAGATATATCTTGTGTCTCACTTTAAAGGGCTGACGCTGTCAGTAATAATCCTTGATTTCAAGTGCCTTTAGAAGTGCTGAAAATTCTTGTTAAACAGCTACTTTGTCAGAAATACAACTGGAAACAAACAGGGATTTACAGTGCAGCCAAACGAACTCTGTAAACACAATCTGATTTTATGCTGCACATGGCTTGAATGGTTTTCAAAAATAAATTAGATGCTGCAATCCAGTGTGGAAATGGTGGACCAATTAAGGCGAATTAGCTCAGTCAAAGCTATTTTTAATATTTGGTGATATTTCACAAGTTTTTAAGTTGATTACTCATAAAATTGAGTTGCTCCAACCAGTTTTTTCCTCATTATTTCAAAGAATTTTTTAAGTGTTATGTACTGTACTGTGGTAATAAAAGTTTTTAAGTTGACAACTGTTTGAAAAACGAAGTTGCTATTGTTGTAATTAAGTTATTATGCCAACACAACTCATCAAAATAATGTCTGCTTAAAAGGTTTATCGAAATGAATGAATAAGAAATATTTCTCTTGCAACCATTCCTTTAATTAAGTGTTGATAATAGCTCCCCTGAATTACATTTTAGAGTGTATTCAAGTACATTTTTGAGGACTTGTATTTGTAATGGAGTATTTTTACTGATACTTTTCTTCTGAGCACATTTTCCACCACTGTGTATCTGATCATATGGTCCAAACATAAAGCAGTTATAAATATTACATTCGTTTTTGTTTTTGTTCAGTAAATGTACTGTGTAATGTGTGTGTTTATGACCACACCGGCCAGATGTGGCCACTGCTGCACAGCCACAGTCAAATTGAGCTACAAGCTTTCACCATATGGCTCCGTTTTCAGTCCATACTCTACGGATCCCACCAGCACCAGAGGAATTCTGTGCATCTGTCCCAGTCCAGCTGTGAGGACTCCCTGTGTACAGAGATGCCCGAGGTGGGGGGGTGTTGTGTGACTACTTTCACTGCTGGCTAATTCAACAAAGTTTCAATACAGTGGCCAACCACACGTCTGAAATATTTATCAGGGACTTGACAAAAAGATGAAATATGAATGAAAGTCTGTCTTCATGGTCTTCCAGATTTTCAAAGATTGTTTCATTAAATTTACATGAGAATTTCATTTAATGTGTGCACAATCTGTAATGGTCCTCTTCAATAGCACAGTGTGTTTATGACCAGTGAGGCGTTCGACTCAGAAAACATCAACAATGTTAAGTATCTCTGCTGACGAGTACGACCACAGGGCGATGGATTAACTAAGTTTCTGCTGTGTGGAGGAGAGCAAGTGGTGTTCCACCCCACCCGCTCCTCTTTAACCCCGACATCAGTGCTGCCACCTGAACTGAAACATGCATTTATTAAAATTGAAACATGGGTTTTTAAATCTGAAACTTGTACTTTTCAACCTGAAACATGCACTTCTTTGAAATGAATGCGCTTTATTGATCTACGCTGCTAACCTGAATGAGTTGAAATTTTTTTAGTTGCATTGTGTTTGTTGTTGTTTTAAAGGGAATTTTACACACACCCACACATATACTGTATATGGGCTGGAAAGAACAGCCTTGTTTTTTTATGTAGGCAAGTGCACAAGAAAATGACAATAAACTGAATCTTGACTCTTGAACTTCAGATGCGAGTCAGTAAAAAAAAATACAACCTAAAAACTAAAACTGTGGAGCTCATGCTTATTTTCTAACTAACGGGAGGTATTGCAGTAAGAGGTTTTCCTGATGAGTCCACGGCTTTCATAATGACTAACAGGAAGGGAGGCAGGGCAAAGTTTAATTTTTTTTGTCAAATTTTAGTTCTTGGGATACTCTGTGTTGCACAACTTTCACCGATTGGCACATGCAGCCTCGGGAACATTTCAGGACAACGAGACTTAAAGCAAAGTGTGACAGAGATGTGCAGATAAAGCTCTTAACAATGTGATCACACTGCCCTCTGTGGATTAGATGGGGAGGAAGATCAAGTGGGGAAATGCAACAAAAACTGGAGATAAACTTTCTATTGATGTGTTTCAATTAAAGAGCTCTAACAATTAGTTCAGCAGCTGTAAACTATTAAATTAGTTGGCAACTATTTTGAAAATCAATTAATCATTTTGAGTCAATTTTGTAGGAAAAAACATCCAAATTACATAATTTCAGCTTCTCAAATAAGAGAATTATCTGGTTTCTTTAATCATCTGTGACAATAAGCTGAATATCTTTGAGAAACACGATATTTGACCTCATTTTTCACCATTTTCTGACACTTTATGGACCATAAAACCTAATCAGTTAATCAAGAATATAACTGACATTAATTGGTAATGAAAATGATTATCAGTTGCAGCCCTATGTAATTTTGAGACATAAACAAACGTAGATCAGGAAAATTTTCATTTTATTAGGAGAAAAGTACAATTATAGCAACGCAATTAACTGAAACAAACGCGCTGTATGTGATGCAGTTGGGAATATCTTCGGGATCGAATGCCAAATGTGCTGAACGTTCATCCTCAAAAATATTACAAAAAGAGTGCCAACTGCTGCGAAAGAAATTAAACAGAGATAACTGCTTCATCTGGAACACAGTTCAAGTAAACAACATGGTGACTAATGTTCACACCAAACCACAGAGCAACAGTAAAATTAAGATCTAAACTAACAGTCTGGCCATTACAAACACAAGTTCAACACAAACTGCTGGGAACGATTTCTCAACACAGAAAAGTCTTTCATTCTCTCACCACCTCAAGTTTACGGTGAATAAAGAGAACTGTAACAACTACCTTCCTCTTCAAAAACCATTAACACACTGTTCACTTATTTCAGCCGATGTATTTATATTTGTGCTCCAAGTGTAGCTACAACCATCTGTATGTAAGGGCTAACGTTAAAGGATCACAAAACACCCAGCTGGTTGTACAGAGATGAACTTAATATGACCTGTTGGACACACACAGGGGGGTGGACAAAATATCAGAAACACTTGCTCAATAATTCTCAATAATATAACGTAATCTAAAGCGCACGTCTTTAATCTTTGTGAAGCTTTTAGGTGAGACAGTCATAGAGTTGTTGATCCAAGTGTAAGGTCATATTTTTATTTTTTATTTTTGAGTGCAATAAAGACAGTCTTTATATTTAAAGTGGGTTTGTAGGAGGCACTTATCCACAGTCGGTGTATGACCTACAGCAGATGGAGGTCGACACACCCTGAGTTTGGAGAAGTAGCAGAGTAGTAGCCTCCCACACCTCCTACACTGGTACTGGAGTACCAGTGTAGGAGGCTTAGCAATGTACTGCTGTGGACACTGTTGAAAGCAAAATGTATTGTAGCCACCTGAAAAATCAATATCAGTTTAAGTGTAGGCTATAGTTAGAATATTTTTCACCGTTTTACCCTGCAGTCAGACAGCCCTTTCTGACTGGAAACCAAAGTCACACAATAACACCAACAAACTAACAGACCAGGGCAGTTAGGGAAAATTATTGATTTAGCCAAAAAAGTCTGGTTGCTTTGGAGAGACTGATATTTGCCTTATATAATGGTGGTTTTCTGTCAGAAAAGGCCACCTGCGGGCTTCCAACACCAGTACTGCTTGTCAACACGGGCTGTTTTGACCACCAAATAGTGATAATACAGTCAGAATGGATAAATACCCCACGCAACCACACTTGAAAAAAATCTGAACTATGCCTTTAAGATCTATAGATTTCCCCAGAGCTGCAATCTTTATCTTAACTGAGGCTAAAATAGCGTCTATAATTTTTAACAGAGGTAGAGGATAGTCAGGATGAGGAGCCACGTTTAACGTCCACATCCAAATGTCTTGTTCCACTCTTCGTACAGCTCCAGGTCTTTTGATGAGACGCTGGGACGTACCGTCTTCAGGGCCTCCTGGAAGTCAGTGTAGAGGATCGGTCGCACCTGATCTGCAGTGATAGTGGCGATGTCACTGAGCTGGATGCTGCGGATGGGCCCCAGCGCTGCCTCTCTGCACAGCTGAGTCATATCAGCCCCTGAGAAGCCCTCGGTGGCGGTTACCACGCTCTCCAGCTCCTTCTCTCCCAGCTGGTTCTTCTCCCGGGCCATGAGGTTTGTCACTATCTGCCATCGGGCGGCCGCCTCGGGCAGGGGGATGTATAACCTCTTTGCCAGGCGTCGTCGGGCAGCCTCGTCTATCTCTTGAGGCCGATTGGTGGCGCCCACCACTAGGATGCGATCCTCGGCTGCTGTGGCCGCCCCGTCCAGCTGAACCAAGAACTCTGTCTTTATCCTACGCGACGAGTCGTGCTCGCCGTCCGTCCGCTGGGACAACAGTGAGTCAATTTCATCAATGAAAATGACAGCAGGCTGGTGGCAGCGGGCAATGGCAAACAGGGCTCGCACCATTTTTTCTCCTTCACCCACCCACTTGGATGTGAGCGATGAAGCGCTGATGCTGAAGAAGGTGGCACCTGACTGGCAGGCGATGCATTTTCCTATCAGAGTTTTTCCGGTTCCTGGGGGTCCAAACAACAGGATGCCTTTGGGCGGACCACGCAGGCCAGTAAAGATGTCAGGGCGCAGCATGGGCCAAACCACGATCTCTTTTATGGTGGTCTTGGCGAACTCCAGGCCTGCTATGTCATCCCAGGCGACAGGAGGCCCATGATCCATGATCTCACTCATGATCAGCTCGATTATCTTCGGCTCAAAGTTCTTCAGACGCTCATCCAGGATCTGAGGCTCCTGATTGGTATTATGGCTTGTGCCGGCTTCTTCCTCCTCCTGTCGAGGCATAGGCGACACAAATTTAGAAAATGCACCTCGAGGCCTGTTAGCACCCAGAGATTTCTTCACAGTTGCTGCCATCCCAGCGGCCTGACCTCTCTGGGGCTGATGGGAATGTTTTTTCTGTTGATCGACGATGAACTGCTCGCGGGCTGTTTTGAAGTTGGTTCCAGCTCGCGGCTCTGTGCCTGCTTGACCTCCATGTTGTCCCCTGCCCCCATCACCTCCATCTGGGTTGTAGAAATTCTTCCGCTTGGGCGGGTTGGAGGTGGAGAAGAAGGAGGACTGATAGTTCTGTGTGCCCCCTGCAGGGCCGGGGTTTCCCTGAGGAGGAGCTGAAGGATGACTGAACACAGACTGTGGTCGGGCTGGAGGTCGGGAGAATGAGTTTGGATTCCCTGAGATCCCCTCAGAGCCTTTTGGCCTCTCTGATGTAATAAATGGAGAAGTATTAGTGTTGTTAACCTCTGTTTTCGGCTGTGGTGGCCCTGTAGGTTTGAACAATGCGGCCTCTGACCTGCCTCCAGTAAAGGGAACAGACAGGGAGCTGCCTCCACTCTCTTGCCCCACACATATGTTAACATCTCCTGGTGCCACCAGGGAGCCTCCTCCCCCACTCCCTGCCTTAATCATCTTCTGCACGCAGGGCAGCTCCATCACGCTCTCCATGGTGAGGGACGACTCCCATTTGTCACTGTAGTTCCTCTGACTGCGGGCCAGATGCAGCGCGCTCTCTGCATAGTTGTTGAGCCCTGTGCGGGGGTCATCTGAGTCCAGCACTGCGGCATAGCGCTCCGAGTAGGTCCTGAGCAGGCTGGCCATGCCGGCCTGAGAGAGCTGGGAGCTTGCCCATGCATACTGAATGGAGAGGATGTGGGCCCGGTAGGCATCGGCCGTCTGTTCAGGTGTACAGTTGCCAGATGAAATGTCAAAGGACCTCCTCTGCCATTCGTCCAGGTGTGCGCCACTCATGCCTGGCCTGCTCCAGTCTGGTGAAGGAGAGGGGACAAAAGTTATTAAAAATACATGACCTCAGTTAAAGCCAAGGCACACATTACTCCTGACCCACACACACAAAAAGTTACATCTCATTACATTACATTCTTTGCTATGTAAGGGCATATGATACAGGAATCCACTGATTTTAGCACTGAACTCTAGGAACTCACAGGAAGAGATCAAACAAACATGGTTAAAACTGAAGCAGTGGAGTCTGAGAGGTCCTGACATTTAGTCAATAAAATGTGTCAAGCTCCAAATGCTGCATCCAACTCATTAGCATCCCAACTCGATAGCATTTCTTCATTAAGGCAGTCCCTGCCTGGGAAATGCACGTGTCTCTGAAACAACTCATTTTTTAAAAGAATGCATCGTTAGTGTCCATTCTCAGCTGACAGAACCTCTAAACGTAAAGTTTTATTTCCCAGAGTCACAGAGAACAATTTAATTTTACAACTGTTTCTACAGGATGAGTCATACTAAACATGACTCATAATAATTGTGTAAAACTGGTGGTGATGAAAGAATTATTCTGCTTTATTTACTTATTTTACTTATGTAAAAGTACTTATATCACACTTAAAATACTCCACAACAAGTTGAAGTCCAGTATTCAAACCTTTACTTCAGTAAAAGTATTGAATAGCAGTAAAACCTGATGTTTCTGTTTTTACTGCTGTAGATGCTTGAAGTTGAGCTCATTTTATCTGCTTAATATACTGTTGGGTAGTTTCATCTACAACAATAAGATCATTATATGTTCATAGTGTGGCTGCCCTGTGAAAACCATGTATCTCTAAAAGGTCAAATTTTCATGAGCTCAGAAAAACAGCCTTGTTTCAAGCTTAGTTTATTTTCACTTCCTCGGTCGAGCAAGTGGGTCAGAAAAATACTCGGCCTAAGTCAATATTTACAGTTTGTCATAGATGGAAGCAACAAAAACTCTTAGATATTCTTAGATTTACTAGCACAACTTGGCATATTACTTGCCCCAGGCAAGCTGCGATCCTTTTTGTTCAGCCTTGGACAATGCATTTTCCAGCCAATTCAAGAAGGTTTTTTAAGTAGGAAAAAATTCTCAGTTCCTTAGTTTATCAGAAAAAATCTAAATCTCCACTGCAGATATAAAGCTACTTAATTTTCACTGAAGAGGAAGAGTGTGAAAAATGCAATATGTAAAGTAACTAGTATCTAAAGCTGTCAGACAAATGTTGTGGAGTAAAAAGTACAATATTTGCCTCTGCAGGGGAATAGAAATGTCAATAAACGGATACCAAGTATAAGTAAAGTACAGTTCATCAAGTTCATTGAGTTTCATCACGATAAGATACTATATCAATTCTTTAGACAACGATGTGATATTTGCCAATATCACAAAGTCTGCCACAATACGGTTTTGATTCAATTCAATCCAGGGGTCATGTGTCCATTTAACCACATTAATTACATTTATGTCAACACACAAAAAAACATCTAAATTATGATCCAAAAATTTTATAAGTGAACACTTCCAGACATTTATGGTACAGACGAGCCAAGGAAATTTCAGAATAAAGGTGTATCTTAAAGATGATGCTATAAGTCTGTATTTTCTCTTTAAATCGATCATGTTGGATTCTTGAACATTCAATCGATAGATTCTTCAGTTTATCCGAAAAATATGAAATCACCAGATACTCAGTTTTTTTTTGTCCCACTCACCAGGAAATGTATGGAAATTTGTAAATTGTAAAGTAGTAATGCTCACAAACAGTGAGTTAAAAGTACAATATTTGCCTCTGAGATGCAGTGGCATAGAAATATAAAGATACATAAAATGGAAATAATCAAATAAAGTACAAGTATCTCAAATACTGCATACAGTACTTGAATAAAAGTACTTAGTTACATTACACCATTGAAACTTGTTGGAATGTCCCTTTAACTGAATGCAACTGGGTTAAACATGTATTTTGATGGATATGCTGCTGTACTAGAGGGAAGTTCACTGGCATAGCTGCTGAAGTCTCCTTTAACGTTAGGTTACCGTTCATTGAACTAACAGGGAAGCTATCTTAGCCTCCATATCATGCAGTTACTGTATAAACAATCTATGGAGAGAACTCACAACAGACAACATGCATTCAGTGTTCACTGAAAATAGCCCGCACCTCGCAACAGGCCACAATACCGAGGATGAAGGACGTTACTTACAATCGATGATATCTTCATGTGATCGTATGACAAAAATAAATAGGTGCCACACTATATGCGCACGTTTTATTAAGTTTTTATAAGGTTAACTTGTGGGAAACTGCTGTACTTTCGCTTAGCGAGTTCATATTCCATTCCCGCCAGCTGTTTCTTTCACAAGGGTACAACTTCCGGGTCCGTTCCAATTCGTTCTCTGAAAACCTAAATGTATCTCACATCATCGCTTTCATCAAATGTAGAAGTCCAGCCTAAAGTGACCTAACTTTATATTTACTTACTAGACAAAAAGTCGATTGAAGATCAAAATATAAGAAGAATGAAGAGCTAAACTGAGGCAAATAACTTACTTGAAAATATCGGAACGGGACCCATAACTTGTCACAACTAGGTCCGCCCAGAAATTGGTTACTATCAGCCCTTCTTTCAGTCTCTACTTAAAGCTTCTTCATCAATTATCATTGATTAAAAACTAAGAGACAATCTTACTTACAGTGAGAACCCCCTTTCTTGAGTTTTAAAACTTATTTTCTCCGGACTGTGTTCTGGTTTAAACATTTAGGTCCTAGCTGCTAACTTGTAGCGAGGTCTATGGCGCCATCTTGTGGACACAACACGCAGAACAAATCGGTCTGGAATGGAACCTTGGAGTTGCGAAACTCTCGCGAAATTTGTACGCGTTATTTCTTCATTGCGCACGTTGCAAAAACTTAAATTTAATATTTTATAAAGTGAAAGTGCAAGAGTTATGATTTGCTTAGGTCTGGAGGGAAAATGCCAATTAGAGTTAGGGAAAAACATATAATTTGGATTAAAATGGTCGCTATCGCGAGATCTTTCACGGGTCTGGGGTTCCCATGTAGCCATGGCCCAAAAGGTTCACTTTATCGTGTTGCATTCTGGGAAATGAAGTACCAATATTAGTTAAATTCAGTCGGGTAGTAAATTTCGATAGAAATTATCTTTAAAGACATTACATTTATACTTAAATTGTATTCCAATTTATGTTCATATACTTAAATTGTGTATACGAAACCGTTAAATAGCATCTAACAGTAGAATCAGCGTACGCGTAGACTACACTAACCACAACCGTGGAGCTTTTTGTTTATGCTGTCGACAGTAGATGACAGCGGCTGCAGAGCTTCAAGCATACGCCGCCGGTGGGAAAATAGGGTGCATTTGTGATTTTGTGTGTAGCCATCAAGGTAGTTAGTCACTGATTCTAGCTGTTTCTTATTAAAGTATTTGTCTTTGAGGAGGGACACCGGAAAAGTTTCCCGGAGAGCTGTTCACAGTGGTCGTAGTCCGTTAGCTGTAACATTAGCTAAACCGGAGACGGGATGTAAATTAATCCAGACGGGACCAGCCCCGGGAGCCGGTAGCAGCAGTCAGTCACACCCTTGTCTGGGGTTACTGAAGACACCCTATCTGCTGAGCAGCATTCAGTTGCTATCTTCCGCTGATTGTTTTTTATATATAAATGTTAGCAACAGACCTCTGAATAGGAGCTTCAAAAAGATAGTGTGAGTGTACTGGGAAGTGTGGACTGGATATGACTGACTCATCATCATGGCACGGACAGAGGAGATAACCCTGAACGGTTTGTCTGCTGCAGTGCCAACCAGATAGCCTCATAACTAACCCCACAGCTTAGTTATTTACACATTCAGTCGCTCCTGTTATATGCTCCCCCTCGTAGTGGCATTATGAATTCCCCGATGTACACCTTTGTCACCCGCGACGACAACAGCACAGTTTATGCAGAAGTTTCCAAAATCCTCGTCTCCACTGGACAATGGAAGAGGCTGAAAAGAGACAATCCCAGATTCAACTTAATGCTTGGTGAACGGAACAGACTGCCCTTTGGACGTCTAGGTAAAGGCTGCTCTTACTTGTTTCATATGCTGTTTGTGCTATATTTGGTGCACACCCACTCAGGATGAGACAGCTGCTGTGACTTTGCAGGGCTGCATGCTCCAGCATCCTGTGGAAAGAGTGTGTCTCCCATTTAGATGTGCAGAGTGCATTTTAAAGGGACAGTTCACCCCCAAATCAAAAAATACACATTGTTCCTGACACCTGTAGTGCTATTTATCAGTCTAGATTGCTTTGGTGTGAGTTATATGGGGTTTCTGCATGTTCCTGAAGAGTCTAAAATCCAGTAATCTGAATTTTACTTTTGACAGCTCTTACAAATGATTTAAGATGTTAACATGCCTGTTATAAAGTTGGATTTTATTGTAGTCTCACTTTTAATTGATTACACTATAACAACTACAAAATAAAACTACAAAACTTTTTTTTTGCCAGTATGGACTAGCAGTGTAAATCACAAGTTTCATGACAATACAAGATTATGTAGATTCTTTAGACAATTATACCATATTTACTCTCAAAATACCGTTTTGATTCAATTCAAATTGTTTAGACCTTGTTGTGAGCAATTTTATGTAGGATTTTTTTTCTTTTTAGCAAACTATAACTGCCACCTGTATCATCTGTACAGCTGATATCTCCAAAACTCTGCAACTCACACCAAAACAATCTATAGATGGCTTTAACTTTAAAATGTCTTCACTTGGACTTTACAGGTCATGAACCAGGACTTGTGCAGCTGGTGAATTACTACAGAGGAGCGGACAAGCTTTGCAGGAAGGCGTCTTTGGTCAAGTGTGTATCTGTCTTTTTAAATTAAAAATCCATATCATTTGTGTTGACGTCATTCATGTTACAGATGGTACTTCTCCACAAATGAATTATTCACATGGGTTTTACATTAGCTGACCATTTCCCTTTTTGACCATTAGGCTAATAAAGACCAGCCCAGAGCTGTCCGACTCCTCTAACTGGTTCCCAGAATCCTACATCATTTATCCCACTAACCTCAACACCCCTGTTGCTCCTGCTACGAATGGGATCAGCCATCTGAAGAACAATCCCAAGACAGATGAGCGGGAAGTTTTCTTGGCCTCCTATCACTCTAAAAAAGAAAATGGGGAGGGCACAGTGTGGATAGCCAAGTCCTCTGCTGGAGCTAAAGGTAAAATCTATTATCCATGTTTCACTGGTTTAAATCCAAGATGCAGGTTAGCCTTAGCCAGACATTTCATAAATTATTTAAACTTGAATCAAAGATATTAGGCTACATACTGTAGCTCCTTCTGAACTGCTAAAGGAAACCGTTTTCACTTTTATAAATTTATGGGCATCCCTTTTATGTTATCTACTGCTTGTTTTTTATAGTAGATGACATATTTAACATTAACATATTTATTTTTATTGCAACAGGTGCTGGTATTTTGATATCCCATGATGCTAATCAGCTGCTGGAGTACATCGATAATCAGGGACAGGTTCATGTTATTCAGAAGTACCTGGAGAAACCTCTGCTTCTCGAGCCGGGACATCGGAAGTTTGACATCAGGCAAGCCCTTTATGTTTAACTCAACCCCACAGGGAATGTGCCTGTCTGTCTGGACTTTTTAACCGAGGTTCTTATGGGTTATGTTCTGCTATTGCTAGGAGCTGGGTGCTTGTGGACCATCAGTACAACATCTATTTATACCGGGAGGGTGTGCTGCGGACTTCCTCAGAGCCCTACAATAGCTCTGACCTCCAGGACATGACCAGCCACCTCACCAACCACTGCATCCAGAAGGAGCACTCGCAGAACTACGGACGATATGAGGAGGGGAACGAGATGTTCTTCGATGAGTTCAGGCTGTACCTGCTGAACACTCACAACGTCACCCTGGAGACCACCATATTACCTCAGATCAAGCAGATCATAAAGTAGGTCCTTATGGCTTTTGCTGCTGATTTTATTCTTGGAGCTCATCTAATAGAAAGAATACATTTATATATTAACACATATCGTTGTCATACTGTATCACTAACACAAAAACTAGCATATTTGTGTGGTTGGAGACATTTTCCAAATCCTAATACTGAGTTGTCAAGTCAAATCTGTTGAAAAACACAATATCAATAGTGAATTCATTTGCCAGGTGTTTGTCAGGTGCTGTGGCTTTCCTGAAGGGTGAATTTTACTCTGTGAGCGGCAGTGTCGGTCTTTAGGTCATTTCACCACTTTTTACAGACGTTCAGGTCCCCTGCTGACTTTAGTGATGCCCCAACTTTTCGTCTTAACACCGCCATGGGCCCTTTGCCCCCGGAGTAGCTCTGGGTCGTGCTATTTAGTGAATCAGCTCATATTTTATTCTATTTATTTATTGTTTTATTTTATTTTATTTGACAGGGACGATGGAATTTAACATAGTTCTAATGCAGTGTGACACTAATGCACTTATGTTGCACAGGCAGTCGGTAGCTTTAGCTAATTTGCAACTCATGTCCCTAGTTGAGCTTTTACATGTAGGCCAACAGTGTTATTTCCACCAGAAGCATTGTAATAAAGGATGTCCTCAACAGACGGCAGTGCGAAATGCTCAAACACACGTCCACTTTGGTTCCCAGAGAAAACCTACTATTTTTTGTCTCCAACTGGGAACCAACTTCAGGTTTCAAAAAAGCCTACAAGGCCACACAATTTGCTACATATATTCAAGGTCCTAATTACATTCTTACAGCCTCTGTTGGACTCTGTGTTGAGTGCTAATTAGCAAGTAGTAGCATGCTAAACTAACAGCATGAACAAGGCAAACAGCATGCTAACATTATCATTGTGAGCATGTAAAAATGCCAATATGAGCATTTAGCTCAAGCGCAGCTGCACAGAGTTGCTCTACATGGCTGCAGAGTTTTAGTCTCGTTAACTGCAGTACGAGTGTTTTAAAACATTTCAGCAACTAAAGCTCCAAAATTATTGTTGGGACAGAGAAGCAAATCACAGAGCAGTAATATTAGTACACATCAAATATTTAGTGTCAGTAATTGTGGTGTACTACCTCTTTGTTAGACATTTAAGTTACATCTCCTCTGTGTTTAGCTCCCTTATGTGTTACTACTTTGATGTCTATCGAAGAGCAGCTACCATCACTTAACAGAAAAGGTGTGACCTGGGCAGGAGGCTTTTTGTTGCGCATTACCTTTTCAAATGGCAGTAGACGTCCGTAAAGGTCTGCGACCACTTAATGCTTGAAATGTTCTTAATGAATTAGTGTTCATAGACAACATGAAGTTGTTTAAGTGTTTGTTATTAAAAGCCAGATGGCAGGAACTGATTTTGTTTTCTGGTTTTACAGGAGCTGTCTGACATGTATTGAGCCGACAATCAGCACTAAGCACCTGTCCTACCAGAGCTTCCAGCTCTTTGGATTTGATTTCATGGTGGATGAGAGCTTCAAAGTGTGGCTCATCGAGATCAATGGAGCTCCAGCCTGTGCACAGTCAGTGACATTCAGCTGTTCATTCACGCTAAAAATGCTTCTTTCTTAGCATCCCCTTCAGCTTTACTTGGCTTTTACCACATTTGATTCCATCTGTTAATCTTACAACCCTGTACTTTGTCCCCTATTCACATTTATTCCTTCAGTCTACATTTGGACAGACAATATGGTGAAGTTTAACCCCACAACCCCAATTCCAAAAAAGACAAAATAAGACTGACCTGCCAGTCAATGTGAGGTGCACTATGAAGCAACTTAAGTCGTACATCAAGCCAGAATATGAAGTCATTTCACTTTCAAAACTTCACCAATTAGTCTACTCAGTTCCCAAACACTTACTGAGTGTTATTAAAAGAAAGGTGATGTAACACAGTGGTAAACATGCCACTGTCCTAGTTTACAAAAAAATGAGAGTTTGAACATGAAATATCTTGTCTTTGTACTGTATTCAATTGAATAGAGGTTGAAAATGATTTGCAAATCATTGCATTCTGTCTCTGTTTACATTTTACACACCACTCAACTTTTTTGGAATTGGGATTGTATTTCCGTATCTTAAAACGTCTTGGGTGAAATGTTGGAATTGTTAGTTGTTTTGCACACATGGGGGGCAGAGTCAGGAACAGGAAAGCTTTGAAAAAGTGACCATTGTTTTATAGATAAACATTAGAATTTTTATTTTTGAAAGTTTGACTCTTAAGTGAAGAAAGATAGTTGACTGAATCTGATTCCCAGGTTCCATCTCAAAAGCGTCAGTATTTGACAACATGGGAATGAGACTCAGCAGTCAACTATTTTTCTCTAGAATCGTTTACTTCTCCTTGACACTTGTATTCTCCCTCCCTCCACCAGGAAACTATATTCAGAGCTATGTCAAGGTATCGTGGATGTGGCCATTTCCA
>JAJHUR010091719.1:0-13587 GCA_027495735.1 Lutjanus campechanus | reverse complement strand
TTATGAGGCAAAAGATTTCAGACCTTTTATTGTTGTAAGTGCTATTGCGGTCATTTTATTCTTAGGTTGTATGGTTGTGATCATTAATCTGACTTTTAACTTCTTTTTTTACATAGCCCACTTGTGGTATATGTCTCATGTGATATGCTGGTGTAATTTAGCCTCATGGACACTAATTGTCTATATAAGGAATCACAACATTCCACTGTTTGACTCCTTTTTACAGCCAAGGCCTGAGGAAGACCCGGTGTCAGTCAAAATGTCCTCCTTTTGTGATTTTTTTTCCTTAATAAAGGCATTTTAAGTACATTAAGAACAGGGGCTTCCTGGGACTTTTGGGGTGTTTAAAATAACGTCTTTATTCCATGTGCAAATCCATGAAAACAGTGAATTCAGTTACTGTATGAGGTGAGGTCAATTTATGAAATAATGTCGTAAACTTGAGATATAAAAATTAATATTCATTTTAAATGTTGTTAAATCTGTCCAGGGGTTTAGGGCTAAATCATTTTTGGAGGCAAAAACTTTTCAGCTCGCTTAAAGATCAGTCAATCCTCAACTTTGACCAGCAGCTTATGACTAGAGCTGGGTATACGGTAATCAATACCTTTAAGGTATCAATTGAAATAACCCAGGAACGAGTAGTATCGAAACTTCTTCTCTCAAACAATACCTGCATCTAATCCTTTCTGTCACCAGATCTAGAAAAAAATGACTATTTGTATGGGAAAACATTCACAAGTATGTCTATATTACACACCTGTAGTGACCGACAACAATAAATGCAGAAAAATGTGGAAGGAAAAACTGTAAATGTGACTGACATGATGAAGCAGCTAATAAAGCATGAGGAAAACTTAAGGGTGGACAGCTGCAATATGTAAAAATGCACTGAATAAAGCACTTTAATGGTACTGGTATCACTTAAATGGGAATGGTATTAGTACTGATATTTTTCAAACGACACCCAGCCCCAACTAGGACTGTGGGTTCAGTTAAATTAGCTGAAATGCCATTCTTTTATTAACACAATAGCACATTTTGCGGTACTTTGTTTATTCGATGCTCAAAAGAGTCCATAAAGATTTGAGTTGATGAAGTAAGAAAGCTCCCTCAGCTGCACACAAAAAACCCCCCACAAAGGCTCCAACTCTGAATCTCACCTCGTTTCTGCATGAAGACGAAGAGTTCATCAAGAAACTCCTTCCGTTGTGGGTCGTTATCCAATTCATAAAGCTGTAAGTTGTGGAAAAAGAACATTAGTCGACTGTTACTTTGATCATTTCTGGCATTTCTTGTTTACATGCATCAACAGATCTACTGACCTTGGCAAAGTCCCTGGATGGTTCTCCTCTTATTTTACCTCCGTCATTCTCCTCAGCCCAGATGGCATTTCCTCTCTGTAAAAACACCCAACACAGAAAAAAAAAACCCGGTGAGAAATATGTCCTCTTTGTCTGCTTTAAATAGCGAAATTACAGAGGAAAGCACTGGAAAAAACACCAGATGAGTAGGAGTTAATTTCCAATTGGTTATTCCGACTAAAAATTGATCCACATACGGTATGGAAGATGTTTCTTTATATACCGACGACCAGGGATGCAACACCGTATCCTCAGTGAGGTATCATTCCTATTTAAAGCGTCTCTTTATTTGGCACTTTTCCTCAAGGACTCATTTACTGTGGGACAGTCAAGACGGTAAACAGCTGGTCACTGTAAACATCTGGCTGCCTGTACTCCTCCCCCCCTGTGTGTACATTAATGCATATTTTTTCAATGGGAGTGTCCGTCCAAAGCTGGACACAGAAAAAGGGAGATTAATGAAAAGGCCCCGTGCTCATTAAGGAGTTTGATATGACAAGTTATCCCTCCGTCACCTCCCCCTTAACGTGACAGTTAAAGGTTAAAAATGTGAGTTGAGGGCAGTGCGTGTGCAACTGTGTGGAAAAGCCTGCTGAGAGGTTATTGTCCTGCTAAGGCGCACACAGAGCCGCATTATGATGCCTGTCGTAAGAATGGTATGTCATTACAATTACATAAAGTAGGCTGGATGGTTTTTTTTTTGTCTATTATACCTCCCATCTTTATTCAAAACTAACATTACCATTAATTTGAGAGGATTATTGTTGATTTAGTTGCAGCACGTGAAATGTCAACACTGTTTTCTATTATTGGTTTACTTTCTGTAGACTTATGATGGGGTCTTGCGCTTGTTTTACATGAAAACTAACATGTTTTTGTATTTGATAGGATCAAGAGCTTGTGGTTTATCAGAATAAAGGACTGTTTTTGGTTTACCTCGTCTTCCCTGGTAATGATTTTACTTGATACTTGCGTTTAAATGTATCATTTTGGGCTTTAAACACATTATCCCATTCACTAAATGTTTGGTGTGGGAGTCTGATCTGAGCCGGGGTTGATGGCCATAACATTTCACCCTTAGCTATAAAATACATGGGAACCAATATTCTGTCTGTCCTCGTGTTTACAGTGAAAACACTGTTCAAACTGCAAATGCTGACACACAAACAGCTGCATGATATTGTGAGGCAGCGGTTCCCAACCTTCGTTTTCAGATGTATCCCCGCAGTCCTATCAGAGTTCATTTTGTTCTGTGACTTTAAACTGGACGTTGACAATAATAACAGCAGGAAAGTGGATAGTGTTACAAAAATCTTTTATACAATTTAACTCTGTGTTTTTGTTGGTTTGGTCAAGTGTGTGTGACCATCTCTTGTAGAAACAGAAGCTGGACATTTTAAACACGTACCCATTACTTTTATTATCGATCTGTTTCAACCTTTTACATTTTTTCAGCCACATTTCCATTACTTTTAACTAACATTATCTTTTTCAAGCTTTGATTTTGATTTCCATTACTTGTGGCAAACAATTTAAAAAGTTTTGCCATTATCTTTAGCTATTCATCCATGACTTTTTGCTAAACATCTCAACTAATTGTCTAAATTATTTATCCACTACTTTTAGCTAATTAAAGTATTTATCCACTACTTTTAGCTAACTAGCTTAAACTCTTTTTATACAAAAGCATTCTCCCTTTTATTGACTTTATTGTCTTTTTAATCGTTTCATATCCCTGACTTAACTATTTAATAAGTTACTTAATTAGCATTTTTTCATCAGTATCTACCATTTTTATTTCTCTCTTGTAGAGCACTTTGTAACCTTGTTTTGAAAAGTGCTATATTAATAAAGTTATTATTATTTATCCATTACTTTAAGATAATATTTCAGCTATTTATCCATGACTTTCAGCTAACTCTCAATTATTTATCCTTTACATTTAGCTATTTGAACCTTTTATCCATTACTTGAAGGAGCCCTCAACTATTAATTCATCCCTTTTAGATGGTTAAGTGTTTATCCATTACATTTAGCTGACTATTTCACCTATTTATCCACTGCTTTTAAATAACTATTACAACCATTAGGTCTGTCCTTCTTTTAGCTAACATGTTTAAACTCTCTGCTCACCTTTCACACACTTGGAAAAGCAACACAGGTGATGCAACTGACTTAATGAGGATATATTTTAAAAGTCAAGTTGTAATTTTCCTTTTTTTTTTAAAAATTACTTAACTCCAGGATCTTTATCTTAAGTGCAGAAGTAAATTAACCCCTGGAGTACCTGGTTTGGAATCACTGTTGAATGGACCCCTGTAAACACCAACTGTTCCTGAAAATTATTTTCTATTCCTCCCTTTTTAGTAGTTAAACTGGTTAAACGGTATGAACTGTATGTATCCACTTTACACATAAAACTCAGCCCCTGCGGTGGCAGAGCCGTTGACGTCTAATGGCTTCACAGCTTAGAATTTCTAATAAAGGACCTCTACTCCCCCCACCAGAAGGCTTATTGATGTGAAGGTAGATAAACATCCCGGTCTTTTCACCATCAAATGGAAATAAAACCCTTCCCCCCTTATTGATGACTGAGTGAGACCTACTGTGGATCTATTAACAAAGAGCTCTCAGTTAATTGCCCACAGAGTTTTCACACATCCCACCCTGGGAATGCTGATAGTATTCAGTATGTAGGTCAGGAAAAGGTTTCTTTTGTTGGGTAGTTTTATTAGGTTTTTAGAAAATTTTATATATTTAAATTACAAATGTCCAACCTGTCAAGATACAAAAAAAACTACCGCTTGTAATCAGCTTCATTAAAATAATTCAGCTGCTCCGCCAGAGCAACAGTGAAAACGTATCCCTCTCAAAATTTCAATGCAACTGCAGGGGGGGACCAAATCTTTAATCCGAATCAAATTATTAGGCATTTAGTCACCCGAACAAGTCAAAATCATTTATCTGGCCCCTTGCTGCGCTGCGAGCGGAGGCTGGGAGCGAACGGGGTGTTTTTTTTAAAATCCCCGCCCCGTGCTTCAGTTAAGGCCGTACAGTGAGGCTGCACACAAGGAGCGAACAATGGCCGCCCAGCATGATGAGGCCTGTACAGCATTGTCATGGTCCTCAAAGATGTTTGAATAATGAAACAAATCAAAGAAAAGGCTAAAGAAGCAGTCGACTCGGATAAGATTTTAGGGCAAAAAGGGTAAATCGTTTCAAGCAGCGACCAATTAACTCTTAAAACGTATTTGCGCGCATGTCACATAAAGACAGCTTCACTGCAAACTAACTGAAAAGAAATCCTGTTTTGAAAATCAGTTAATCAGTAATAGTGGATAAAGCAGATACCATCTTCTACTTTGTGTCTGATTATAGGCTGCGTAACATTTTACTAAAGCTCGCTAAGCTCAAGAAATGTTCCGTAAAAAACAGTAAGCCATAAGAAACCTGTAACATACAGCTAAAAATGATTAAATGAAATATCACAGGGCAGTCCCTCCTAGTTGTAAGTTCTTTAAACATCATCCAAAGTTAATCTGACCGAGTTTTTCACAAATTTTGACACAAGGTCTCACTGACATTTGTTCTACTGATAAATTAAGGTTCTCAGGCATGTCTTTTTCTGCTTTGAGCAATGGAAAAACAAAATCCAAAACACTTTGAATGCACACAATTAAGAAAAAGTCTCTCACGGCTCAGTATTTTGCTTTAACTAAAACAAAAGAAATGATCTTCGTTGCTCTGGCTGTTGTGTGCTGGTCTGAGAAAAGCAGATGCATTCTCACTGCAGTTGCCATATAATGTATTGATTACTTGCAGCTGAATTAAGCTGCCATTTAGTGTTGCCAAGCGACAGCTAAATTATGCAAAGCTATCCACTGAGCTACAGCTACGTCAGCATTGAGTTTTCTGACTGTGTCCGGGTTTAAAAGGGGCTCATAAAGAGAGCCAGTAATTTTTCATTTCATTTCACATGTAGGCCTAACTTTTACCAAAATGCAGCAGCTGAGGGGGAAGATAAGCACAAGACATTATTAAATCTCTTAAATAATGAACAAAGAGGCGCGTAAAAACCTCTGACCACAAGTACCCAAAGCCCATTCTGCTCCACCAAACTACTTTAAGTCAAATATATGGGTTGTAACTTTTAGCACACATGTAACTTTTACCAACACACAGCAACAAAGAGGGGAGAAAAGCATGAGAAAATGTTAAATATCTCTAAATAATGAACAGGAAGCATGTAAAACCTCTGATAACAAATATAAAAAGCCCATTCTGCTCCACCGAAACTACTGTAAGTGAACTTTATGGGTAGTTGCTTGCTGGTATGCTGTAACCCAGCTGTCCCTCTGCCTACAGGCCTCATTAATCATAATGTATTGTATTGAAGTGGGGCCTTTTCAGGGGATGGATACACACAGAAGAGCCAATCAGATTGGTCTCCATAAAGAAGAAAAAAAAATGTATGAGGGGAACCTCTGTTTCCTGTGTGTAGTCAAACATATCTGTTGAAAAACATAGTTGTAAATAGTAGCTTTGGATCTCATATTTAGTACCATATTTCCACAATTTTTCATGGTCAAAGGAGAAAGTCCACCCCCCCTACCCCCCCCTACCCAGTAATCCCTTACAGTAGTTAACCATTAAAGCCACCCATGTTTATAAAAACAAGCTCGAGGCTATTTCATTAATCCTCTGCTCTCATTTTAACTCCATCTCTGTCAAGCCCGAACCAGCCGCTGTAAACTGTTGCGATTGGACCTCGGCCAAAACCAATTAGCTCAGCTGGTGGCCAGAATGTGTTCTCAAAAGTGTCAGACACGAGGTGAAGTATAACAGGAGGAGATCTCTGGCCTGGTCAGTAATTAAACACTATCAAGTTGGGGCATCTTGCCAAAAGGGACACGCTTGTTCCCTCCACATGTGAGAGAACAGGAGAGCAGAGGCAGGCAGCTGTGAGCCCGACTCTCAGCAGGAAGAAGTCATCAATTAAATACGAGTTAGAACACACACCGGCTATAAAGGGGGGAGGTAAAGATGTTAAAATGCTCTCTGTAAAGATGAGACTCTGTATACTTTAAACTGGAGCTATAATCACTAGAATATATTCAAGAGTGGACAGATTTGACAGTGAATGAAATGAAAAGATGATAAACAAGTCAAATCAGAGATAACTTACTTGTTTGAACGGCTCATCGTAGCCCCAGTCAGCGAAGCCGTTGGGTGATGTGAAGGCTTGTTGGCCTGCAGGAGACAGCAGCTCCTTCTCCTCATGCTCCTGTTTTATCGCTGAAGGTGGAGATTCGGACATTTTCTTCAGAGCAGATGACTGAGATGTGGGATAAGGAGCGAAGGGGAAGCCTTCAACCTGATGGAGTCGAGGCTTCTTCGCCTGCTGGTCATCCTCCTCCTCGTCCTCCTCCGCCTTGTTCTCCTCCATCTCATCATTCTCTTCAGGCTCAACCATCTCCCGCTCCTCCTCGTCCGAGTCTTCATCCTCCTCATCTGGATCTATTCTGCTAAGATGGCTGTTCAAAGCCTGTTGAGCTGCTTGATAAGTCTGTCCATCTGCTTTGCCAAACAGTGCAGAGTCTAGTCTGGAGCCCGAGGCTCTGGCTGCCGCAGCAGCAGCAGCATGTTGGGCGAACAGGAGCTGGGCTTGGAGAAGATGTTTCTCCTGCAGGTTCATGTCCAGTTTGGCTTCTTGTTGTCTCTGCAGATGCTCCATCACTGCCTCCAACTTCACCCCAGCAGGATTGAACTGTGGACCCCCGGCTGAACCGCTCTCCTCGGATAAGCTTGACTATTGACAAAAAATACAAATCATTGACTCCACTGAGGAAATTTCAAATCTTACTTCACCGTTTACAGTTTGATTGGGTGTTTTGCTTTCATACGCTGCAGCAAACGTTATGAGTTATAAATAATTTGAGCTGGGTACCGAACTCTACTGGCACTAACAGACTTTCATGTGATACCAAATCTTAATACCTGACAGATATTTATTTTTCTATATAGTCAAATACTGGAAAAATATTCTAAGTTTCTTCATTTAAGTCAGTTTATCCAGGAGTAAAAACAGTCCATCCAGCTGCTGAACAGCTTCTTCCTTTTAAAGTGAGTAATTGTACTGTAATGTGTGATGTAACTGTCTTTTTGTTAAATGGATTTGGTATTAAAAAAAAAAAAAAGTATCTCAGGAACCAGTATCAAAGCCAAAGTATCTGAACAGTTATTGAAAATGGTTGAGCCATAACCAGCCCTATAAATAATGCAAACTACCTTCAACAAGTAGTTATAAAAAGTGCTAAAGGAAGCAATTAAACCTTTATGTAATTGGTGTTTAAACACTAAGTGTATTGTTGAAATGAAATTATAGTTTTTGGATACAAACAAATGCCCTGGTTAAAGTGAAACATTCCCAGAGGCCCCTCAGAGAGCACATTGGTGGATTAAACTGAAACAAAGCTTGATGGCTTGAGACAATTATTAACAGAAAACACATTAATTCAGTCACGATTAATTAGTAGCAGGATGCAAATGTTTCCCACGAAGCTTTTCTGCGCCCTCACTGTACTAAAAGCCACTTAAACATTAGAACTTTTCTCATATTTCATTAGTTTTTGCAGTGGAAAATCAACTTTATTTCCCAGCGCAGATAAACGCTAATAAAAGGGCCTAAGTTAATAACTACGAAAAAACACGCAACCTTATCAATTACTACAACGAAAACTTCATTTACAAAAAAAAAGAGGAAATGTTGCAGAAAATGTCTGCATGAAACAACATTTGCTTTGTTACTGTAACAAACACGAGTGGAGTGGGTGCGCTACAAACCAAACGTCGACACTCACCATTTGCGCCTTTGAGTAATCCATCACCGCCAACAGGTCGTATCTAGTTTTTCCTTCTTTCTTCCGGCAGAAACAAATCGCATCGCATGTCCAGGTATTTTATTTCTTTCTTTCTTTTACAGCAGAAAAAGATTCTTCTGAGCAAACGTGATTTAAAAGCCCCCGAAGTGCGGAGGCTGGAGGAGGGGTAATAATGCTCTGCGCTTTACCTCCCTGGTCACTGCGCATGGAAACTCAAACATCTTTGATTGTCTTTGACTGAGTGGCCTACACCCCCCCCAACTTGGATGAATGAAAGGCCCGCCCCGTGCGTAAAGCTCGTAAAGTGGGTTTTTCTTTTCCTGCATCCACCCACTTCACAAGGAAATCCCACCCACTGCTATTATCATGTACACATTTAAGGCTACACGACCTCTACTAAAAATATAACTAAGCGTATTTTAGTCTGGCCTCTACACCCACAGTGTACTCCACTCACAGCAGAAATATACGTGGACGTTTATTTTGGTTCTGAAGTAATTCATTAATCATTTTCCGTCTAAATTTCCTTTGCACAGGATTGAGAACATTTACCAGAAAGTGTGTTAAAGTGTCCAAAGAAAATGTCACAGGAAGTCATCTGTTCTCCATCTTTAATTCTTACATCTGTAGTGCCAACAGATGTGTGTTTTGTGGTTTGATTAACTCATTTGAGCCCAAACATAAGAAACAGAGCTCTTTATACTTCTGGTTGGTTACAAAACAAAAACAATTTTAAAGGGATACTTCACTGCAAAATCAAAAATACACAATTTCCCTCTTACCTGTAGTGCTATTTATCCATCTAGATAGTCCAGTCCATATATTTTCTTGAATATAAAAAGCAACAATGAAAAAAATCAATTTGAAAAACTCAACCACAGTGTCTCTCTCCAGAAATCATGACCCAGTTACTCAAGATAAACCACAGCCCTTGCTGTGAGCAGCTTCATATTTCCTTTCTAGCGAATTACACCCATCGATCAAATCACCACACTAGCTGGTTCAGTGGTGCTAACATTACAGCTCAGCTGAAGAGGATGCCATTAATGTTTACATCCTCACAGCCTCGTCCATGAGTAGATGCACGCTTCTTTCTGCACCATGATAAAGCTGGTGTAGCTAAATGGTTCCTACTTGAAACTGCTCATACCAAGGTATGTGGATTATCTTGAGTAACCAGGTCCTGATTTCTGGAAAGCGTCACTGATCCAAATTTACTTTTTGCCTCTTGTTCCATTATATTTGAGAGAATGCAGACATCTTTATGACAAACATCTCAAAACGTGGCAACTCACACCAAAACAATCTAGATGGATAAACAGCGCTGCAGGCCTGAGGAAAAGTTTGTTTGTTTTTTTTATTTGGGGACGAACTGTCCCTTTAACTACAATCTGACATCTTGGTGAACATCTTTATGTGTTTCTGTTTTAAAAAGCCCAATAAAAAAAAACGCACAAGTGACAAAACAGGAAATCCTGCCTTCACGGGAATCAGTGGTTATAGTGATTCCCGGTCCATTAAAAAAAAAAAAAAGCCCAAAGCAGATGGTGATGATCTGATTGATTACATGATAAGAGCAACAATCCAAGTCAAGAATTAGCTTTCATTAAAGGGAAAATTCATCACTTTTCGTAGGGATGCCTGGTCAGTGCTGATGGCAAATGATTGAGAAAACTGTTCTTCCTGCATCCAGTGATGTCACAGTGATGCAGGAAGAACTACAGGTTATTTCAGCTCAGATTTCTGGTCTCTAAATCTGCGTAGTCTGGGGATTGTTAGAGGAGTATTTTTGTGACCCGACCATACACATATAATACGTAGTTACTGCACTGACATTATCACATTAAAAATGTGCTAATTTGCATATATTTCCAAACTAGAAATGTGAACACTGGATAAACTAAGGGAAGTTTGGATTTTTCTTATCACTTATCACTTTCTTTATCACTGCAGTAATCATACAATACTGCCAATAGTAACTGAAAAAACACTTTCACCATGTTTTTAGGAATAAAATGTAATATACTGTGTATATGTGTATATATATACACTTTTGTTTTAATATGTAATTATCCAACACTAACCTTTGTTGAATTTAGGAGAAATCTTCAGACACAGAGTAGCAAAATAAACCCCTAAACTTGTTATGGATGTTTTCTTCCCACTAGTCTGAAGTAAAACATGTTGTTTCGCCTGTAGTGTCTCACCTCAAAATAGTGATAAAGTTTAAGGACCACACATTTTTCAGAATAGTACCACTACAATTTAGTTTAACACAGGACCACTGACTTAACAATGGAGGTATTCATGCTCATTATAAGCATAACATGCCAAGCTCCAAATAATCCAATACTATCCATAATACACTGCACATATATATACATATGTATATACTGTATATATATATATGTGCAGTGTAGTTTGGATGGAATTTAGTCAAGTTCAAGGACTGTAAGAATTGCTTGCTGTCCTAAAATGTCAAAAATAACAACCTGTCATATTTAGTGTACCTTATTCCAATATTCTAGTAATGTGTGGATAATAACACTACACAATTTGCCATTTGAACAAGTTTATTTTATCAGCATGTAAATTTTCCCTGAAATGAAAACAGATGAAATATTGACTGAGTACAGTAGAATGATTTTTACATTCATATGAAAACGCTGCTCCCTGGTGGCAAAATGCGACTCACAAAAATAAAAGTCCAGTCACACTCAAGACAACATGCACCGTAAAGTGACGCTCGGCTCTCTCGTTAAAGTAACTTGTATTGAATGTATTGCTTCAATAAGTACTCAAACTATTTAAAATATCCCAATCATACTTGTGACACTCAATAAAGACACACCTTCCTTTATTAGGTTCATCAATATTTTACAAGCAAAAGAACTTAATAAAGGCCAAATTAAATATCACACGTATTATATGAGGCAAACATTTAAGTACAAGGTTTCTGTGTCCGGGGGATATCCACCGTTGTTAGATCTGAAACAAACAAACAAATTTCTGTTAGACTGCCATCTTATGACAAAAGTTGTTTGGGGGCAAAGCACATGTGACTGAACGAGAATTTTGATACCTACTCATCTACACTTTGTCAATGCCGAGCTCTTCAGGTGTCGAGATGCCGAGCTCGTCTAATGTAGGCCTCAGCTCTTGGATCACATACGGGTAGATGTCTTTATGAGGGCCGGCTTTGTCCTGAGGAAATAATAAACGGTAAAACCCCAATTAATCATTAACTTATGATTACCAACTGTAAAGATGCTGGCTGGCAATGTTCCCTGAGTTATAACCAAACTCAGATAATGGCTGTTTTCCCCCCGCCCTCTCACCTTCACAGCTTCCAAAATTCGGATAGCACTGGCGATGTCGTTTAACCTCCGACAGGCTCTCAGTGCCGCCTCAAGAATCTTTGGCTCAGGTACGAGATCGTAACCGATCAGTGTGTTCATCCCTGGAACAAGGAAGTACAGAGACATGATTACTATCAGCCACATTTCTTTCATTTTATGTGTTGCTTAAACAGACAGTTCACCCCAGAAGCTAAAATAAACTAACATATTTTATCATTGGTCTGCAGTGCCGTTTATCCACTTAGACAGTTCTGATTTGAGTCGCAGTTTTGTAGATATCGGCCGTAGAGCTGTCTGCCTTCTCTAAAACATAACGGAAGTTGATGGCACTTGGCTTATGGTGCTCAAATTGCAAAAAATTGCATTTTTTTTTTCATTTTCTGCACCTCAAAAACAGAGTGCATCTACTTCCAAAATATTCTAGAGAGTATACATCTCTATGGCAGAGTCAACTCACACCAAAACAATGTAGATGGATAAAAGGGGTGTCACAATTTCATTACTCAATCGATCGAAACAAGCTTTCAATTTCAGTAATCGAAATCAGAAAAATGTGAATGACAAAACAAATTGATAGTCTAATCTCGGTGCTAAAAAATGATAAATATCAAAGAACCTAATTGTTCAAACTGAATGGTGGATTTGCAGAATCATGAAGACCTTAATGGATGAACAGTGCTACAGGCCAGAGGCCCAAAAAAAATATGCATGTTTGATTTTGGGTTGAGCTGTCCCCTTAAAAGGATAAGGGAGGCGACTTTTATTCCCTCTGTGAAAAAAATCCCACAAAACACTAAAAGTACCATCTGTATTTGACCTCTTGACAGGTTCATTCCTTCACTGGAGTAAAACATGGAGGACTGCAGTTTATTTTGGGTTTATCCCACACACACACACACACACACACACACACCACCCTGAAGCCAAAAATACTCACGAGTGCGTGTGAGTAAATGTGTATTAATCCAGAGCTGAAAGTAGTCCCTAATAACTGAACTATTTACTTGAGCAATGTTTGGTAAAAGCTAGTTCAGCTGTTTCAGGAAACTGTTGAGCCTGTTTTTAAATAACGACACTCGATATTTTTGACCCCTTTTTTTTTTTAAAGGTTTACAACTTCAGAAGAAGCCAGTGGGCGTGCAGCCGAGTCACACAAATGATAGGAATGTTGAGATACTGTGAGACAGACAAACAAGTTGCCAGTTTTGGTCTTTTTATGGTATTTGTGGACATAGCGCCTACCCCATCCTTCAATACTGTGTCAATGTACAAGATGAGCAGACACATTATTTTCTTATCAACCACATTTGCAACACCACTTCCTTCTAGTGTTTCAGTGTAATGATCAACCATTAGGTCTGCCATCTGCGGCATTTCTGTAAATTTCTAGTCTTATCATTTATCACCCGATAGCGCCTGTCCCTTTCCTTCCTGTCACTGAAAGCGTCTGTTCTTCTGTTGCTCTCTTTTCTCTTTGTGGGCACTTAGATCGAAAACAGCCCTGCGTTAAAAGAATGCGTAATGCTGCAAGTACTGATGAAATATGATCCAGGAAATTCAGTCTACGTGATTAATGTGCGTGATGGCTTATCAGACACCCAAACACTGCACAGCCGTTTGCAATAGTAATAGGATTCTCTTATTTTGGAAAATTATCACAGTGACGATCATTTCATTATTTGTCTTTACAATAGTGAGGTCAGCAGCAGAAATACAGTGCTTGCGTTAGAAAACAATTACCAAATGTGTCTTTGCACTTATTTAATTGACCTGTGCAGCACCTTGCGGGATGATGCAGCAAGGTTGAGCCCTATGTTTTTGGGGTTTTTTTTGCCCAGGGACTCTGTCTTAACTGAGAGAGTTGTATCAACTACGGCTGAGTCTAAATTCTCAATATCTTTGGGTACCGACAAGGGCTGTTCTGACTACTGTATCTGCAGCTTCGAGGCTTCAGTGGTGGGACAACAGGCTACACTCTCCTCA
>JAJHUR010091716.1:0-12508 GCA_027495735.1 Lutjanus campechanus | reverse complement strand
GAGGGAGAGAGGGGGGAGAGCAGAAGGAGAGAGGAGATGCTCTGTTGGTGGAACAAAAAACACGAGAAGGGGAAGGTGAGGAAAGGAGAGAGAGAGAGAGAGAGAGAGAGAGAGAGGAGGAATAAAATCAGTGACGTCCACGCACGAGCTCCGTCCGTCGTGGCAGCTGATGCAGTGAGACCAGATGGATGTACTTTGGCTGATGACGGAGAGACGCACGGAGAGACGCACCGTTACGCGCACAAATTATAAATAGAGCGCACATTTATCTTTCTCATCATCAGCTACATTATTACGGAAACATACGTTTGGTCCATTTTATATAAAGTGTCCACAATCAGAAGATATTCCTCATGAAGGAACCGTTCTTTGAAGACATGGGTTCTTCAAGTGTTCTGACTGAGGGTCCCATTAAGAACCCATTTCATTCAAAGAACCATTTTTGGTCAAGGGTTTGTCTAGGATTTTTTGTAACATTATTTAAAAGGGCTCGATTGGTGTATAAAAGGGTTCTCAGTAGAACCCCCTGAGGTGGGTTCTTGTTAGGACCTTTAGAAGGTGGAAAAGAACCTACAGGGTGGATCTAAATAAAACCATTGGAATACCCTGGTTGGGTTCTAGATAAAACTATTGGAATACCAAAGGGTTCTCTGTAGAACCCCCTAAGTGACTTTTAATAAAACCCTTGGAATATTAAGCTCTCTGTGGAACCCCCTGTGTGAGTTCTTGATAAAATCCTTGGAAATTAGACGGGTTTTTGGTAGAACCCCCTGGGGTGGGTTCTTGTTAGGACCCTTAGAGGGTGTAAAGGCTCTAGATAGAACCTCCAGAGAGGGTTTGTCGAGGGTTCTTTGTGCGATAATATAAAAAGAATCTCAGTTGAACCCCCTGAATGGGTTCTAGATAAAACCCTTGGAATATAGAAGTGTTCTCAGTGGAACCCTCTAGATGGGTTTTAGATAAAACAATTGGAATATGAAATTGTTCTTGGTACAACCTGCTGGGCGGATTCTTGCAAGGTTCTGGATGGAACCCTCAGAGAAGGTTTGGGGCTGAACCATTGCACCACAGAGGGGTTCCTTGTTGTACAACTTTCTGAAAGGTTCTACCAGGAATGAAAAATTCTCCTACAAGAGACAAGTCGAAGAACACCTTATGGTTCTAGTTAGCAGACTGTGGGATCCTTCAGTAAATAAACATGAGAAAAATTAAAGTGAAACCAAAAAGATTTTAGGACTCAAAGTGCGTCTAATGAACCCACAGCACCATCTGTGACATCACAGTGATGTCATATATCATCCTGATCCGTTATAGGTTCTCCACAGCTCCTCTGAGAACAGGTCGCATGTGATGAGTCACCAAACCAGTAACCGATCCTACAGGCTGAACAGCTGTGGATGCCAATCACCCCACACACACACACACACACACACACACACACACACACACACACACACACACACACACACACACACACATTCCTATAACATTTTTGAAGCCCATGAGGATGTTGTTTGTGATTGACTTGGTTGAGCATAGATATTTGGAGCATTTGCCAATCCTTGTTGCTATGGCAATTGAGCACCACTGAAACCAGAATGTGTGTGTGTGTGTGTGTGTGAGAGAGAGAGAGAGAGAGAGGGAGAGAGAGAGGGAGAGAGAGAGACAGGAAGTGACAGAGGGTACACAGAGTGCACGATTGTAAACAGATCTGTCAAAGTTACATGAGGAACATTTTTTGGCGGGGAGCAAAACAAGGACGTGGGCTTGTTCCAGTAAATGTATTTAGGGCTGCAACTAACAATAACTTTTTAGTATCGATTAATCTTTCGATCATTTTCTTGACTAATTGATAATCAGTGTCGATGTTTGTTTGATCTATAAAATGTCAGAAAATGGTGTAAAATGTTGTGTCTTTGTTTTGCCCCCAAACAAAAAAGATATCCAGATTACTTTTGTAGAGTAAACAAACCAGAAAATACTCACGTCTGAGGAGCTGAAATCAGAAAATTTGGATTTTTTTTGAAAAACAAAACTGTTAGCTGATTATCAAAATAGTCAGCGATTCATTTAATAGCTGACAACTAACTGATTAATTGATTGTTGCAGCTCTACTACATATGATACCACTTGGCCATTATCTTCACATTACACCTGTAGTCATCCGTACGATGTTGTTGTAATATCGATATAAATATAAAGGTATTTGGTAAAAAATAGTCAACAATGCATCATATTCTGTAACAAACCTGGGCAAAATGTGGCCTGAGGGTCGGATGTGGCCCGCTGAAAGGTTTCATGTGACCTGCAAGGATCATCGTAGCATCGTCAATCGCATTTTGCTTTCCATTTAAACCTTTATCAGACCTTTATTTTGAAAGGGGTCGGTGCTGTGTTCATTGATAATGATAATAAACTTTATTCACATGCATGTTGTTTATGATGTTGTTCTTCCTTTTGCTGCCACTGTCATTACAACTTGTATGTGACGTGCATGTTACACTGTAAAACATCAAGTTTTGGACATTGGCAACAAAATATTATCCCACAATTCATCACACGGCAATTCAGGGTGAGCTGCAACTAATGCAACTCGATTAACTGATTAGTTGTTTGGTCTATAAAATGTCAGAAAATCGTCTCATGTTTGCATGATCTGAGAGGTTACAGTATATAGTTATTTTAGAGAAAATGTTTATGTCGAGCTGCAACGATTAAATTAATCGCAAACTATTTTGATAATCAATTAATCATGCGAGTAATAAGAAATACAAAGTACAAAATTCTCTTATTAGAGCTTATATTTTCTGGTTTCCAACAGTAAACTGAATATCTTTGGATTGTGAACAAAACAAGACACTTAAGGACGCCATCTTGGGCCTTGAGGAACACTCATCAACGTTTTTCACCACTTTTCAGACCAAACAACTTATTGATTAATCAAGAAAACAATCAACAGATTAGTCGGCAATGAAAATAATGGTTAGTCGCAGCCCTACTGTACATCAGAGGCTGTGCTTTGCCAGTCTTGTACTGTGAGTCGTGCCAATAACTGAGATGAAATGAAGTGAGCTGAACTGAAGGAGTTGGGTTCTGAGGCAGCAGGGGGAGAGGCTGAGACACTGACAGGAACCAAAAAAGAAAAAAAAAAGACAAAAGCTTAACTTCCAACCCCCTGACACTCCAGCGAACAATCCCAGTGTGTCACAAAGACAGAGAAAAGAGAGGAGGGAGTTATATAATGACCCTGGATGCAGGGTTCAGCTCGTATGGGGGGAGGGGGACCGGAGGAGTGGTCGCATTGCATCCAGTTCCTGCTGTCAGATTGAATTTGTTGCAAGGCAGGGTCCACCACAACTCATACAATGCGGAACCGAGCACAATACCAGCACACACGCACGCACACACACGCCCATTTTCCTGATTAGTGTGAGAGCCGGCTGCACTGATTCATGGGCTAGTCCTGTCTGCCTCGCTCACTCTAGCACATTTTTCTCTGTGAAGGCATCCCGCTGCAAGCCAAGCCCCGTCGCAAAAAAAAAAAAGAAAAAAAGTGCCCATGTTTGAGTGAGAAAGCCGAGATTGACGGACAGACCACAGGAAGGAGGAGGGGAGCTGATGCAGAAAGACTCTACTGTATGGATCTGTGCACGATGTACACAAAACTCACTTCTGCTCTTCTTCTGAAGGGGACAAGGCACACAATCCTCCCATTGTTTAGGAAAACCCCCTTTTCTGTGCACTCAATTAGCGCCCCCTTCACCATACCAGCACCATGAGCAGGAAAACACACCCCGTTTGTTCTCAGTCACTCCATCCGCAAGCTGCCATAGCAACCCTCACAGCGAGGTTGGTCACATCAATGGGAAGCAATCCCTGCGCTCATCTAACAGCCCGCGTCTCTGATTATTCCCCAGGCACCAGACGACGGCATTTCCCCAGAGTCCGTGTGGAGGTGAAGCCCCTTCGGGCGGCATCTGCTCACTCACCGTGTCGGTGACACCTACTGCAACGCACGACACTCTCAAATCACCACGACAGCAGCGACAGCTCATCATTAATGGTTTTAATACCAGCCCTCTTCACATATTACAGAGTACTCTCATGCAATTTCGGTAACGAAAAGCACGATCACAGAAAATGCATTTGTTATTTCCCCAGCAGCCTGGGAGCACATTTGCCATTCAAGTACTGAATGAAGTGTTAGAAATGGAATGTCATTTTGATGTGAGGTGTTAATTTTTGCATAACAAATATCTTTGTACACGTAGAGAGAATTACAGTATCAGAAAAGGCACATTTCATAACACCCTGCAGGTACAGCACATCTACAATTATTTGCGAGCATTTTTTTTTTTTTTAAATATCGTAATACAATTTGTAAATTTGTCATCAGAGTTCATCAAGTAAAATACTCGAGTCAAAACACGATCATATGACATCAGCATGGCTCCCCCCACATGGGACAATTCAACAATAATAAACACAAACTAATAACCGATAATAAAGACTAACACAACATGGATTGACAAGGAATAACAATCAGAACATTTTCATATTAGCTCTTAATTGTGTTTTAAGTCAGTTTTCATATTTAGATCCCTGATCAACAGTGCATGCAGGTGCTAATGTGTGTTTGTTTGAGCTGCAGGGGTGTCACGATTTCAGTATTAACTCAAAAATTGATCGAAATTAGCCTTTAGTTTGGTTTTAAAAATTGAAATCAAAGGGGAAATCAGCGATTCTCCCGGTATTGTACTAACGCACGTCCGAACACCCGCCGTTAAATCACATCTGACACCGTGTAGACCTTTTGAAGAAGAAACTGAAAATATAAATGACATTGTCAGGAAATAAAGGCAATGATCTGTTGAGCTTTAGAATCAACCCAAGAGTCGAACAATAATATAGCTGTCAGTGCTGGAAACAAAAAAAAATCGATTTTCCTATGACATTTTTTTCCTAAAATTAAACTAAAAAATTAGTAATATATCACCTTGTTTCAGTATTCAAACATATCAAAATATATTGAAAAGTAAACCTGTATATCTGCTGATCTTACAAATCAAGACTCAACAGTCTATCAGTGGCGTAGTTGTCATGTCGTTGTTTAAAGTGAAAAACTGAACTGTCAACTTAAAATCAAAGGTCAAACTGAACCGTGGATTTGGAGAATCGAGACACCCCCGGTGAGCTCACGTCAAAATTTATAACAGTTGTCACAATCTGCCGCATAAACATATAAAACCTCAACAAACATTATTTTCTAATTCATCATGAGAAGAGACGCGTGTTGCATTGAAGAAGCCTTTCTGACAAAACTAAAATCCAGCAGGATCACCGCGTACAGAGCAAAACATACAATCAGGTTTTTGTTCCAGTCTCATTTAAACAATGTCATCATCACATTTAATAATTCAAACAGAGCAGAAAAGTTTGGGCAAATACTAAAATCAAAATCTTGAAACACTGCCTCTCATTTGGAGCTCTTTAACTGTTGAGCCGTCATGAACAGAAGACTCGATGGTAGCTCTTTTGGGCCCTTATTAACATGTGGCATGTGGTTGCTATGGCGAGTTCATAAATCTAAAAGCTGTAAACGTGGTCATTAGCACCCCCGTGTGGGAGAACCGTAAAAATACTACACCGCCTGGATATAAAATACTGCAATAAGAAAAGGCACCAGTGGTTTGAGATGTGGAATGAATCAGAATTGATTTGATAAGGCTGCTACAGGGTGAAGAAATCAAGTAAAAAAAACAGGGTGTAGTAATTTGTGTGTTCAAGGCTGTACCGGTAGTGAAAGTGGCCCGGATCAGAGCTGAACTGAACCATTCCCACAGACATACCAGATGGCTGCTACATCTTAAAACTGTTATTTTGTTTATTTAAAAAATAAAAAAACAGAAAAAGGACCGTCTCTTTTCACATATACCCAAAACTCATGCCCCCATCTTCAAATCAGATCCCTGTGCGTGCATCCAGTGTCAAGGCTTGCTGTACCAATTCATGGAGCGTCGGAGAGCTCGCTCCCAGCTCTGCAGGACAGGGTTGTACTCCCTAGTTGGGCTGGAAGCGCCATCCTTGTATGTTCCTCGGGGCGAGAACACCTTGTCAGTGCATTGCAGCTTCTTCAGCTCCTCTCTGGTTCTCCAGAAGCCTGCAGTGACAACAACATTAACACAAACCCTTTAAAAATGACCCTTGAATAATACTGGAACGCTGCTAATCAATGGCCGGATGTGGTCTATCTCCTAACATTATCAGCTACTGATCAGCTAAGAACTACTGTTTCTCAAACATGTGATTCACATTATTATTCAGCCTTCAGCACCACCTGCCTTCAGCCTGTTATAAAACAAGAACAAATCCATCTTCAGTGTTTGATTTGATTAAGCGCTGACTAATGTATAACAATCTAATTACATAATGCGAATAATTAAATGGAAATCGGGTTACGTAACAAACGGCAGCTTCTCACTGTGCTTCTTCTGCCAGAGCCGAGAGTAAAAATAGGACTTTTGATCAGAACTTTATCAAATGCAACTCCATGTCATGACCGAGCGTTGTAATATTTTTAGAGGGAAAACAAAGAGCCGCGGCGAAAATGAAAAGTAGCGTTGAAGTGACTGCGTCCAACTGTTTGACGGAGCTGCTTCTCATTTCATCTCCACATTACAAAGTTTGTATTGAGCAGCATCTTTAAGGCACAGCTTCACACAGCTGGCTGTTAGAACTGCAGACTGAAAAGTATAGTATTGGAAAAGGTGTCTGAGCGATGGAGCAAACAGAGAGGCAGGACAATTAGGGATAAGCGCCCATGGATGTGCTGGTTTTAAAATCAGGTGTTGTCAGGTGAATTGTTGGCGTGCATTGTTCAGATAGGCGGGTTCACACTGCTTCTTCACTGCAGTTAACCCGCAGGTCATAACAATTCACCTTCTGGTTAAAAGTGGATGAGTTGCCAGTTGGAGAAATAAGGTGAAGCGTCCGTCCAGTGCGCATTTACACACAGCAGCTGTAACTTCACTGACTGTTTCCATCCAACAGGATCTAATGTTAAGTAACTGTGATGTCGCGAGAGACTGTGTCATAGAGAGGAGCTACATGCCTCCTGATGGCTGCAGCAAGGACTACGACCCATTGTGGCACCCATTAAAGGACTACAAAACCCATAGTCAGGAGGGCAAGGGTTGCTGCCCCAGTGAGGGTGCAGAAACTGGAGTAAGAAGTGTGTGTGTGTGAAGGAGAGACAGCTCTGAGGCAAACAGAGAGGAGCAGTCCTTTTGGTTTCATTAGACAGAAGACAGTTAACTTCACTTTGATTTAAACTCCTGTTTCGGTTTTGTTTATCTGCTGAGAACAAATTGTCCTGTTATGAGAAGTGAACTTATGTTGAAAAGCAAATCCTGGCTGTCTTCATTCTGTGCACCCCCACAGAAAAGCTCCCGACCTCTCAAGAAATCACATAATGTTCCGTGTTCTTCTACACATCCAAAACGTCTTGATAGTCAAAGTTCATACAGTGAAATTGTTGGAGTAAATCAGCTAGAGAGGCTGCTTTCAGTCGTTTTGAATGTCTTCATGCATTCACTAATGTCACTTAATTAAGTTAGACTGCTGTGCCTCGTGCTTACATGCACACAAGGTCTTTTAGGGTAGATGCTTCACCCTATTCACCCAACCGAACCCTGACCACTACTGATCATAAGAATGTTCTTACGACACAGCCCACTGACCCACAGGATAACGGCAAGTGGGTCACTGCAACATCCCTGTTTGCTTCTCAAACAGAGAGGCACCTGGGAATGGAAGATGACACTCTGATTGGTTTAATTCACGTTATGCCAAAAACACACCTGTAATTAATTATGAGACTAAATACCACCTCTTTGTACCTTGCACCTTACTTCATGCTCAGATAACATGCTGCTTAAATAGCAAAGTGGAGTTGGATGCCCTAAATCTTTTTGCACTGTGCACTTTGGACCGTGTACTTCAAATTGTCTAAATAAGGCCCACAGATTTGGGGGAGCAAAAGTGTGCTTTTGTATCCCGACTTTTTAATCATACAACCTCGCCATTTTTAAACATTTGAGCACTGAGTCCAATGGACTTGAACAGAGGCTGGTAATGAGTCGAGGTGACAAAATCAAAAATGTTTATGCTTTATGGATTATATTGATATGACAGCTTTTACCTTGTAATGTGTTTTTAAGGTAATGTCAGGGAGTCTGGTGTGATATTTTCCAGAGAACACAGCGAGCTTTAGTTTGATTCAAACTGCTAACATGCATTTTTTTTTTTTAATGTTTTACCACCACTACAGAAAAACTAGGTCACTGCTAAAGTATGGGAAGGTTATCTGATGTCGACTGTGGTTAGCTGTGGGTTTGATCAGACTAGTAATCAGTTTCTGAAGGCTGTATGCAGGAAACGGTTGCCCTTTGTGTGCGTTTATCTGTTACTCACGCCTGAGAGTAGAGAACAAAATGACAAACTAATATTTGCATAGATAAAAGTGCAATATAAACTGAGCTTTATAGTTAAAGAACAGGTTTATCGATCACGATCGAGGGCTCTGTATTGCAGGAAATGGCATTTTCAGGTGTCAATTAAATGAAAAAACTGCACAACTGTCACACTAATCTTGCACCCCTGTTTTAACTATGAGTTGGCACCCATGAGCACTGGTATAAAATTACTCCTGTACAAATACGATGTTTCATATTTGTCGTTTGCATGTGTGTGTGTGTGTCTGCATACCGATTCCAAGTCCAGCGACAAAAGCAGCCCCTAAACTCGACATCTCATGGTGCTGGGGTCTGGCTACTTTACTGCCAAACAGGTCTGCAGTGAGCTGCATGACGAAGTCATTGGAGGAAACACCGCCGTCCGCCCTGAGACACACAAGAGAGAAATATAGAGCACTCAATTACGCAGCAGCTCACTTTACCGTAACGGTATCAGAGAAACATACACCCATAATGCATTGGCAATAAAACTTGGACTGCATTAGTAGAGACAGGGTACACAAGAGTCCACTCTGTTATGCCTAGTTTGTTGGCTAAAATCCAACTCCTCCAATCAGATATTGCACCGTAAGCTGGAATGTCAGAGGGTTGTGGGACGACTACGAGAGTTAAATGCCGCCAGCAAGTTGATTCTTCCTCACATGTGCAGCAAGCAGGGCGCAGATTTTCCAAATTTTTCCTCCTTTTTCCCTGCAGCTGTCCCAGACTTGACAACCATTGTCCCAAAATAAAGTTCTTCTTATTTTCATTCAAAAAACTGCTGTTCATGAAACCTTTCCTTAATACAAATACAATAGGTTGTACACAATTACATAATTATGATAACCTTGAATAAAACTGCATTTTAACATTTTTACAGAGTTACATTTTTGTGACCTTTTATATACAGAGTCAAATATTACATACTAATCACTATAAACAGATATCTGCATATAAATCATCATCAGTGTTTGGGAATTTTCCAATCTTTAGGCAACATGCTAAGGCCTTGGAGCCATTGACCTACACCAACTTTTAACAGACACACTGTCTCTCCACACAGTAGATGGAGCTGTCTTCTCCATTCAGATAAACAAGGGAATAACCTGACTGTGTTGCTATGGCGGCTGAGGTCAGAGAGGTGTTCACCTGTCTCTCTGAATGGAGACGACTTAACTGCAATCTGGTTTGGATAACAGTGACCCTGGTCTGTGGATCCAGGGGTGTTGAACTGTGGTCTCAGACCTTGTGTATTCATAATTCCTGTGTTTGGATTTACAGGCTAATTCAGTGTGTTGGGTCTGACCTTATTTGGACATATGTTCATCAAGACCTTATCTGTGATGGTTTAAAGACAATCCCGGAGGACTGAAACGCCAAAATCACAATCACAACTCCACGATCAGGATGTAGCAGATGGTTTCTGAGTTGGTCTTCTGCTGCTATTGATGAATACACTTTCCCTGAGCTAAAAATAACACAAATTTCCAACAAAACTTGACACTGCTTATTTATCGCAAAGTTACTGTAAACATATGCACGCAGCCTTAACGAGTAACATTACATTTCAACATCATATGATGTTAACTTACATGTTACAAAGACGGTTTGTGAGACAGGAAAGTATTCAGAGTTGAGTCACATGTTTAGTTATAAACGGTCCCGCCTGCGCGTTGAAACAAAACACCCACACGAGCGACTGACCATTGTTGTGAATTCTTCATGCTTGTAGACATTTGTAGGTCAGAGGCTCTTATTTTGAATGCACGCTTTTCATTTAGAGACTCTTATTTTGAGATCTCGTTTCGTATCGAGGGTTACTTCCGTGTCTTTTTAGTCCGTTCATTCTGCAGAGCAACCAGCTCAGGTGCAGAAGTCACTGATGATGTAAGTTTGGTATTGCTGTTGTGGTGTTTATATGGTGTAATTGCTTAATTATTTCTCTGCATTTTATGACCGGTAGGTGCGTTTGTTGCACTGGTGTCATGTTGATGAAGTCTGTTGCAGTTATTAGCTGTTGAGCCACTGAACAGCCTCGCTGGCTTGCCTGCACTATTATGACTGTAAATGTTCATGTGTTTTCTGTGTGATGTTAGAGTAAAAGTAGCTGCTGTCACATGTTATTATTTAGACTGGTAAACTCATGGAAGGTATGCAGAGCACGTGTGATGTGTGGATGGCTTTAGTTAATCCTGGTTAGTAGTGATTCAGACGTGTACTTTTGTTCTTTCTGTTCTGTTTCATAAACTTTATGTTCATGCACTCCTGTTTATTAAGTTTTAATATTTTTCATGTGGGAAAGTAGCCATTTAGATTCCAAATATGTGGCCAGTTTATACAAATAACACTTATTTGGAAATATAGTTTCTCTGCTGTCCCAGACACCACATATATAGTGGGACATCCTTCATTTTGAGAGCTGATGGCGAGCTTACATTACTATGTGATTAAAAGTGTACCTGATTTTAGTGATGGGAATGCGAGTTTCTCTCAGCATCGTGTCATACAGCTGCTTGTTTCTGCAAAGAACAAGAAGAGAACAAGGAAACAAAATCAGTTAGTATGAATGAAGAATGAACGATGAGGACGTTGAATCAGAAAGGAACCTCTTCAAAATGACCCACCTGAAGGCCAGAGACTCCAGGATGGCTCGGACCAGGTGACTTTTAGTGGTGGTGGGTTTGAGTCCCATGAGGGAAGCGCAGGCTTTGGGGTCGTTCAGGGGAGCCTTTGGATAAATGTGGTATATAAACAGATGTGTCAATAAGTGAAAAGCAGACCTGATTAAAAAAGAATAAAGTTTAAAAAAAATGTATGAAATGGTCCTCAAGTCTTTTACATTAAAGTGAAACACGACAGCCTCTAGCTCATGATCATTTTAAAAGTGATTTTCTGATCACATCATTGCAAATAAACTATAAACATCCAGGACAAACACTTACAAATGCCAGTTCACAATGGAGGGCAGAAGAAAAAAAGAGACACATAACCACGTTACAGAGAGACACACAAACAACAACAACAAACAAAAAAAAGGTAAATCAATGCCTGTAGTGGTTAAACATCCAACTATGCAGTCAATATATAAAAGCAAATACATTCTGTAAACATGTTGTTGGAATAACCAGAGTTGTTATTTACTATGTGTACACTGGGTGTACCTGTGCTAGTATCTGGGGCTCAGGTATTTGGGCAATAAGTCACTGTTTGTCAAACTGAAAGTTGCACGTTTGGTTGGACACCGATTAATGGACTTTGTTCACGTTCACGCATGACGGAAACAACAAAGAGTTTGTTATGGTGCAACCAAAGGACAGCCTACAGATTCTGTGCTGAACACGACACACAGCAAATGGTTAGCATCGAGCTAAAGATTTGCAAAATTCTTGAAAAGATTCGTACACGTTTGTTTCTTAATATTTTAAGGCAGATTGCAGGTGGAGAAACTGATAAAAAAAAAAGGATCCAAGTTGAATTTTAGTGAAATACAGCGTCAGAAAACTCTTGTTTGTTTATTATCCCAACATAAATCATGTTCATTCAGCTGTGTTTCACTCAATATTTCTCCTCTGGTCATTCTGGTGGTTAATTTCTGTTAAATGAAGCACAAAATCAAGTCTTGTCTTTCTTGTAAAGTTTAATTCAACACCTGCAGATGGACTCTACACAGTCAGGAGATGTTTTATACACACAAAGTTACACATTATCTTGAACTGGTGCCAAAACAGCGACTCAGCACACAGCAGGGTAATTAAAGGCATCTTATCTTGTCCTGTCTTGTCCTGTTAGCCTGCTGTTTGCAGAGGCTCAAATTCTATCTTCAACATCCACATCCTCCTTTCAGTGGCCCTACATCCCCAAGAGTGGCCCCGTCACCCAGTTTAGGAACCATTGCCCTATTATTTTAACCCAAACTGATCTTTTTTCTGGGTAAAAGCCAAAACTTTATCAATACGCCTGTTCAACAAACACAAACGCTTAAACGTGGGTGAGGC
>JAJHUR010091715.1:0-15394 GCA_027495735.1 Lutjanus campechanus | reverse complement strand
AAGAGACAGGTGTGTGTGTGTGTGTGTGTGTGACTGCTAGAGGGCAGATTCAGAGACAAAGCATACTGGCACTGCAAGGACAATTGTCGGCCCTGATGCTTAGACAGGAAATATATACAGTTATTAAAACCAGTTTTTGTTTAATAATTTGTTGTTTTTCTTAAATATATTTTCATCATTTACAGGTGGGACAGTTTGGATTTTTTGAACTGTGGTTGTATGAGGTACTTATCCATAGTCAGTGTATTAGCTAAAGTGGATGACAGTCAGTCTGAGAAGTTATTGCTCCATAGTAGTCGTTCCATGTGATTGCTAGCAGAACTAGCTATAGCTAGCTAGCTATGGCACAAAAGCACCAAAATGCACCAAATTGTCATCATGGGCACATGTTTATGCCTTGTTCACGTTGGTAATTGTAATTTTTGTGCTGGTTTACAATTTTTTCTGGTGAACTCCTTGAGGGTCCTGACCCCTAGGCTGAGAACCAGTGTTTTTAAGGGTTAGTTCGGGTACACCGAAGTCACACAATAACACACACACAAAAACAGGCAGAGGCAGCAGTAGATCAGCAACTCCTGTGTTCTGCAAGGTAAAATGATTGATTTTGCCTGTGGAGTTTGGTTGGTGGACATTTTTTTAATGGCTAAAATATCTTTTGTTGCTGATCCCATTGCTTAGCTTCCATCAGTACACCAGTGCCCCTGCTGCCTCTTCAAACTGGGGGCGTGCTGACCGCCATCTATTAAAGGTAATACACTTAGTATCGATGAGTACCTTATATAACCCCACTTCAAGTAATCCAAACTATACCTTTAAACTCCAATTAAAAAAGCATAATGATCTAAAATGACAGTTATACCAGATATGTGATTAAAAAGAAAGAAAGAAAGAAAGAAAAATATGCAACAAGAGGGTGGAGTAAAGTAATGTGAAGGAATAAAAATGGCAGAGGGAGAGAAACAGAGGGAGGCAGAGTGACAGCCTCTTTCCCCCGGGGGCTAACACGGGGCCGGCCTCCCTCGGCCTGTGACAGCCAACCAAACAGGTACACTGTGAGATGATTTAAGGCGATAATAACCTCCACTTTGGCGGATGGATGATGCCTCTCCCGTGGCTGCTGATGCTTAATGAATGAAACATTAGTAAACACTACTAAAAACATGATTAGAGAGCCCCCCTGCCGACAGCAGGCGAACAGGAGAGAAAAAAAGATGAGTACGCAAATGTGTCTTTAGCACCACCACCACCACCACCCACAGATATACACACACATACACTACCCTCCCCTCCCTCTCGTCACTCTGACTGGATTGCCCAATTCTTTTATTCCTACTCATCACTTTTGAATAAAAGATGAAAGAGAGGAAAGGAGACCTCAGGAGGCAAATATGTGTATGTGATTTCTTCTGTCCTCTGGCTCTGTTGCCACTACACCAAATGATATGTGTACAGCAAGGTGTGCCGCCTGCAGATATGCACAAGCCATACAAAGTGGCTTTATACAGGCAGTGAGACAAAGCTCTCCAGATGCGAGGTGAAAAGAGGCAAGGACTCACTAAAATAGATATGCACTGTCACTGCCCTACCTACCAGTCAGCCTCGCTCAGTTTAGGAGGAATGGAGTACACCCAAGACTGCAGTAAACTATGGGCAAGAGAATTAGGACTTTAGTCTGTTTAAAATATTCTTCTTCTTCTCCTGCTGCATTACTCACTCAGTCAAGTTCAGCAAAATTAGAAAAAAAAAACATATTGTAGAGGTGATAAGCTGTTTATGAAAAGACACATTGCTATGAACTTTTCAAATGGGAGAATTAAGTGCTTTCAACAGTGCACATGAATTTTAATGCTCTATTGTATTTGGGTGGCAGAGGAAGTCACCTAAACTGTACAACTGTAATTTTGGGAATTTAAAGCGATATTCCAGCCCAGAATGATAATTCACTCAATATGTACTCACCCTTATGCCGATGTGAGGATGGATGAAGATCTTCAGTTCACAAAACAATCCTGGAGTTTCAGCAGAAAACAGGGTAGCAGCCTCATCCAGTACAATTGCAGTGAATGGTGACCACGGATAAAATGTAAAAAAGAGAACACAAAACAAATGAAATGTCTCCATCCTGCTCATGTGGTGTAATCCAAGTGTCCGCGAGCCGCGACATTAAAATTTAACCAGAAAAGACGCAATTTACACCATGTTTTTAGCCGAAATGTCAACTGTAGCATGTAGCAGGTAGCATGTAAACATGGCGTCGATGTATCGCGAGACTTCGTCTACCTCTTAATGGATGCACGTGTGAAAATATCGCATCCAGGCAGTGTTGATGCTAAATGTAGTCAATTACAGCAATAACTTCCTCAGTGTGTGCTTGACCAAGAAAGCTCTCCTAAATCCTAATATGCTGATGATGAGCAGGTAATATTCCTCCACCATCACAGTTTGGCAGCTTAGCAGGTGGATGAGAGTCATTAGTTTTGCAGGTAGTTGTGAAGTATTGGACAGTACTGGTGCTTGATGAAAAGTTGAGAGATTATCAGTTTTTAAAAAAATTGTTCTAAGGAGGACTTAATTGTTTGCATCAAATTATTCTGTTCACAGAGCCATGCTCGCAGTGCTCACATGTCCCAGGATGCATTGCACTTGAGCTTCTGATACCCACATCCATGTTGCCATGTATCATTCACCACCCTACCCTTTAGCTATTACTTTGTTGGCTAAAACATAGTGTTAAGTGACAAAACACACTCATCGAGCACACTCCCTGGCTATCCAAGCTGGAATGGTCTGTAGTTTGTCCTGGGTGTAAGAAAGAACAACAGATTTTGCAGCATTAGAACTCAGTTTCACAATCTTCAGGAATATATTTCTTCAATTGACAACATTTACCATCAACATAGAGTGGACATCCACATGAATAGTGTCATATTTTATCCTTTAAGGAAAGATTTATCCCTAATAAATAGTGACTGTTAAGTGCAGGTCCTTGAATATATCTGAAGGATATTGTGCTGTTTAAATTAAATAAAACAGGTTTTTACAGAATGAGGGTAACCATTTGTATATGCTTTGTTGCATCACTGTTTCTTCATATTTGGCACACCTTTACTGTGTCTTGGGTATTGTATACTCACATGCACAAACATACAGTAACCTCAATGCCTCCTCTGCACAGACACTCAAACACAGAGGGGCACGTCCACAGAAGACCAAACTATAAACTGCAGCACGGCCCAGTGTGCAACAAGGTCGGGAGAAACAGCAGTTTACTGTCACCAAGGGGAAACGCCAGAGTGATATCGTTGGCTAACAACACTAAATAGGACAACAGCAAGTCAGAGGGGACACAACTAGAGGAAGTGCTCACTCACCTATTTCTAATCATGGACATGTCTTTGGCAGAGATGGAGGGACACACAAGGACACACAAACAGGCCAGACCTATCTTTGACTCTGGAAGGGACGATAAAAACAAACAAGGGCAGAGAGGAGAGAGGGTGCACAACAGAGTTTGGTACACAAGGAGTGGAAGTGGAAGAGAGCAAGAAACAACATTTATTCTTATTAAGGTGATTGTCGATTTGTTTACAACTTATTTTTCGTGTGAATGAGAATGATGAGATTTATTTAAAGGGATACTTTGGATTATTTGAAATGGGGTTGTATGAGGTACTCATCAGCACTCAGTGTATTACCTAAAGCAAAGAGGCACCCGCATGAAAGCTAATTAATGTAGCCTACTGCTGTGGACAGGGTCAGCAACAAAAGGTATTTTAGCCACTTTTTTTAAATTTAATTTTAGATTTTATTTCATCACCAACAGTTCAAATCAAAGGGCGAACATTTGTTGGAAAAGCCAACCAGCATAAAATCTGGGACACATGGTGGCTAAAATGCAACATTAAGCATCAAGCAACTTCCAAAACTAATAATGATTCATCTTTGAACAATTACCACTCAATATATACAGGGTCCATCTAAAAAAAGCTATATAATTTTAAGTGTGCGCTATATTTAGAATATTTTCATCACTTTACTTTGCCATCAGACAACCTTTTCCAATGGGAAACCACCATTATACAAGTCACATATCACTTTCTCCAAACAAACCAAACTCCACAGGCCAAATCAATCATTTTATCTTGCAGATCAAGGGAGTGCCTGGTGTTCCTGAGCCTCAATCTATTAGCTTGTTTTCGTTATTGTGGGACTTTTGTGTTTTAAAGAGATAGTTTGGATTCACCAAAATCACACTATAACGCAAACAAACTAACAGAACAAGGCAGCGGTAGACCAGCAACTCTCATGTTCTGTGAGGGAAAATGTATGTTTTCGCCAATGGAGTTTGGCTGGATTGGAGATATTTTTAGGTGGACCTTTTTTTAAGTGGCTAAATTACCTTTTGTTGCTGGCCTTGTCCGCGACTACAACTACTTCATATAACCCCACTTCAAATCATCTGAATTATCCCTTTAATATGTAGAACAAGAGAGTCACTGCACTAATATGGTCCCCACATGTACCCAATATGTGATTATTTATGGGTTTAACAGGCTCACTTCTCACAGATTCTTCCCAAAAAATGTCAAGGGGACTTTTTGGTTATGCAGACATCCTGGAGACTGATGTGAAAGTCTCAAGTTAAGCTGAATTAGCATCAAATCCATTAATAACATCAAAGATGAAAGATAAATTTCCCCTGAACATTGATGGTTACCATAATGTTCATATGTATAACACAGTGTGACTTCAGAGTCAAATTAAGTTCACTGGGCTAAATTATGCCAGGCTGAATTTACCCATTTATATGACTCTTTTTATGGCTGATTCAAAGCCGCCTAGCTAATCAACGCTCTATTACAAAGCTTCTCCATGGCGGCAGTTTGATTGGCTTCAATTTACATAATGGTGGAACGCTGAGAAAGTGAGGCCTCAACTGCTTTCCATTTCTCCGCCGAGCCGATTAGATAGGTTTATGGATTTGAAACATGTGCAAGGCATTGATTTTATTTATTTCATTATTCATTCATTGGTCTATTGCACCCGGGAACAAGCAAGTTGTCGGTCTGTGACAATCATGAGGGGAACATTTCTCCCGTCCTGGACTACGCTTAGTGCCGGAATCCAATTTGTGTGTGGAATGAGAAAACTGTTTCATCTGCACATGTAGACCTCTGAAAGTGACACAGATACACAAATGCACACACACATGCATGCAATTCACACACTCACACACATCAATATTGGTAACTTGTTACACCTATGTTAGATGTACATTTAAATGAGCCAGCCTGCAGTATAACAAGTGAATAACTGATGAGGACTGAAATTTGATCGTTTTGCAACCAACACCTCCATTTCTGACCTGTTATCTATCTCCCCTTTCTTCACTCTGAATTTACTTTTGATTTATCCATATTGATGTTATCTGTTACTTGTCATTATGTCATTATGTTATGTTGTAGAGACTAAAGGCTCATTCATGCCCCTTTAATGTATAAAAATAGATACATCCATTTCAAATTTGATAATTGTCATGGATGTTAAATATATCCACTTGAGGGCCCCACTCAGTGTCAAAAGTTACCACAAAGAGAAGGAAGAGTAACACGTTGCTGACAAAAAACATGGCGACACTGGAGGAGGTTGTAATAATGTTCCTTTTGAGAAAGAGGCAAAAGCACAGGCAGTGTTGTAGACAGCAGTGGTCTGTGTGGCCATTAAACACATCGCAACATGTGGACAGAGAATTATTTTTGCTAACGGATGACAAATGTCATTTCCAATACTTGCTGTGTTTCGACCGCATATGTACGCTTTCAGAAAACTGTGCAGAAACATAGACAAAATGACTGCAGAGTACAGACAGAGCCTTCTGCGCGTATCTAACTTTTAGTATAAATGAGTCTAAAGAGTTTACAGCCACGCTAGCAGCTCTGTGAGGCTGTACTAAGGCACAGCATTGGTTTGAGCTAAACGCTAAGCAGATAATGTTTGCACAGTCACCATCTTAGTGTAGCATGTTAGCATGCTGACATTTTTCTAATTAGCGCTGAACGACATACAGCTGAGGCTAGAGCTGTAGTCAAGACCACCTAAACTGACACCAAGTCATGACCAAGATCAGACTGTACCAAGACCGAGGCAAGACCAAGACTTTGAGGGGCTGAGACCAAGTCAAGACCAGGACCAAGGCAGGGCAAGACCAACATAATGTAGCTTAGATTTTCTTTATGTCTCCCTTCTAAGTGCTGTTAAAAGTCTGACATGGTTCCAGTCATCACAGTAAACGTTGCATTGCTGAATTTGAAGAAACTGCTGTGTGGTTTCTTTTGGACGCTGTTTTGCGGATGATCTCTTTGTGGTTTAGGGACAGAAGATTTGTGCTGACATCTCCTCCCCAGTAGCCACAGCTCCTTCTCATGTCTCCCTCATGAAAAATGAGTCAAGTTATTATTTGCATTTGAAGCAGGATCTTTTACATCCAATCAGAGTAATGATGTTAATTAATAAATACAAAAATGCATGAGTAAATTATATCCCTGCAGTTACGGAGATAAGACTAAAATATGGTTGATTCCTGGAAGAAATTGAGACCTTCAAAAAGTGGTCTTGAGAACTATCTGAGTCCTACAACACTAGCTGGGGAGCTGAGGCTGATGGGAAAGTCATTATTTTTGCAGGGATTTGGTCATAAACCAAAGTATTGAACAGTACCAGTGATGGAGCTGAATGAAAAGGTAAGAAATCACCAAGTTATTAAAATTTGTCCTCAGGGGAGCATAATTGTCTGCACCAAATTTAGTGCCAATCCACATAGTAGATTTTTAGATATTTCACAGGGTAAGTGAATATTTTGATCTGCAACATTGTCGTTCCCAGAGTCATGCTGCTAGCATGACGACAAAACAACAGCAGTCCAACGACACCACAAATGAATATTCATAGTAAAGGATTAGACTGTAAATATCCCCATTTGCTTTAGTTTATAGTAGTTAGTCAAATTAAATAAGAAATCAAATAGAGGAGGGGTCTAACAACAGGTTGAGCTATACTCACATGTTGTAATATGGCTTCTCAAATACAGCGATTGAAAGAAACAAGGTAAGGTGCAGTCATTCTGTTGCAGAAGGCCTTTCTGTGCAAGATGTGCAAGAGTTTCTACCCCAGCTGCTACAGTGTATATAGTGAACCAGTAAAGAAAACTGGGTTAGAAGGATAATAATTCAACAACACAGTGGTCTGAACATAAAATACAGTGTGTTTCTGTGTGTGTGTGTGTGTGTGTGTGTGTGTGTGTGTGTGTGTGTGTGTGTCACTAGCTGCCAGAGGCACCCCAGCAGGAATCTCTGCAGTCAAATGATTTCACATTCCCTTTTCTCCTTGGCTGCCTGTGCTGCCATTTACAAAGAGCACCAACAGAGGACGGTCATACATGCCTAGAACACACACACACACACACACACACACATTAGATGCACAAACCCAACTTACACACACATGCGGTGTCACAGGCACAAAATAATACACACTGGCACAGTAGTCTTTGATTGTATTGTTAGAAGCCTCGTGGCAATCAGTGCGCAGTTTCATGAATAAACAAATGACATTATGCCATGTCCAGACACAAAATAATAGAAAAATTAATAACTTTTATCAATTATCTCTCAAAAGTCATGGTTGCTGGCTTCCTTATCCAGTGCGAGCCAATAAAAATCACTTTGTAACACCTTTAGCTGTTTGTTTAAATTGTTTAATCTCTTTCATTACGATTTCCACATTTCATCACAGCACACACACCTGCACACACCAGCACACATGCACACACGGGGCATCAAAGAGGGACGCCCCTAACGCAGCACCTCTCCTTTGGTCTCTGTCTCACGAGCAAGCCTGGTAGTCAAGTGGTGGAGGATATTAAAAGAGGAGAAGAAGAAGAAGAGCAAGAAGATCAAAATTACCGGAGCGGCAGCAAAGCTGGGGGCGCAAAGCCCCGACGTGTTTCCCCCTCTCTCCCTCTCACTCTTCCCCTCTCATCTGACGCCACATGAAGCCTGGCGCAGGTAACTGCACTTTTTAATGATGCCATTTGCCTAATGCCTTCTTGTGCTTGTCAATCTATCTCACATTATCCCTCATCTTGCCTGTCTTACCGCATCACCCGCACCCCTTGACTCCAGCACACCAAAGAGCAAAAGAGCCTTGCCTGAAACATCGCTGCAGCGGCCCATTAGGAGCATCCTCCAGACTAATTGGTGGGAGACGTAAAAGACAAGGAGGAAACAACAACAAGCAACAACAAAAACAGGGGAGAACAGGACGGTGATGGGCACATCTTTTATCCTGCATCCTCCCCAACTACTTCCCCTTTTTGCTGATCCGGGAGGTTCCAGCAGGGCACAAATTGGGATGAGGGAGGGAGTCAAAGGGGAAAATCGGTTAAGCCATAAGTTGACAGCTCATGTTCAAGCTCGCTCTGTAGCTTTCTCACTGTATCTGTCCTTGTCAATCTCCTCTGTACCCTCACACTTTGTCTTAACCTCTCAGCGTCTATCTGTCTGTCTGCTTTGGACTCTCTACCTCCGTCTCCCACCATTTCCTCCTCATGAAATCCCTCTAAGGTGTCTGCTCCCAAACACGCCGTCTGTTGCCTCATATCTACCCTTTACTTGACGCAATGCTGAAACAAGTCGGCTGACAGCAAGGAAGCTTTCCTTAAAACAGGACAATAATTGGTGATCTTTTCACAAGGACTAGCTGACAACACATGCAGTTATGACACATGTATCCAAATATTGCCACGCAAGCATGTTCGGTTTTTCTTTAGTACAACGTTAGCAACAGTAGCATTGTTTGTGTCTGTCAAAAGCGAGGAACACAAACGGCCAGAGAGAGTTGAATTGACTCATTAAATTACGTTTAGAAAGAAAAACAATCACTTCCCAGCATGCATTGTTTGAGAGTTAAAACTCTCCTGAAACCCTTCTTTTTCATAGTTTGAAGAAAACATATACAATGGTAACTTGCTGTGCGTCTCTAATACATTTTAATTTAAGTGATGGTTGCTTGCTTCCACAATAGTGAAAACAATGTGAACCATGATTAAGATTAGTATAGAATTCCGGCCCACTGTGAAAATCTTTTTTTTTCTTATTAACATATCATAAAGTAAGTTTTATTTTGTTTTATTTTGAGAGCACTTCTTATGCACAAATGAATTAATATCACATTTGTTGGCAAGAAAAGTTGTTTTTTTGTTGTTGTTTTTTTGTTTGTTTGTTTTGTGAATCATTACAAAGTTCCGTCAACTTGTCCTTTCAAATATGGTCAACTTACATTTTTAAGGCAGCCTGGACACTAACTTTTAAATGCTAAAACATTTTCTGTGTTGTTCTCACAGTGCACCCCCTCACACTTTAAGAAATTAACTAGGAGCAGTTTCACATATTGTCCTTGTTGCCAGAACAAATTAGCTCCAACAGGAGCAGCTGCAGCTGTCAGTTCGTTGTGTGAAATGAAGAAGTGACTCTTCAAATTGAGAAAGTGCAAAATAAAATCAAATTTGTTTGTATTATTCATCAGTGTGACTGAACAGTTATTGGTTAATATCCTCGGCTCACTGAACATTTTCAACAATTAGTTATTATTAGAATTCGTTTATTTGACTTTGTCTTTTCAAATTCAATCAACTTTCAAAGCACTAACTTTTTTAAGTTAAAATAGTTTTTCCGCAGCATGCAAAGTTACAGATATGCACAGGAAACACATGCAAACTAACATCTTCTTTCTTGATTTCTACAAAGCCTTTGTTTCTACCGTACACAAACTCACAATGGGTGTGTGCATCTATACACGGTTGAAAACATGCACACTCATACCTATCTATCACAAACACACACACACACACACACACACACGTACGCTCCTTCCATCCGCACCACACACGCAAACACACACGTCCCCAGCACACATATCCTAACAGAGGCTTTTATGACAGGGCCGGGTGACATGAAGTCCGCTGGATGAATAGTTTGATAGCCCCGGGCGGGCGAGGGGAAAGGATAGGCCGTAAATAGGATTGAAGTTTAAATGGAATAATGCGGCCTGGAAAAGAGCTAGGGCCTGGAGTAGGGGCAAACCCAGAGGTAACATAGAGGTGACGAGTTCGCCTGGAGAGCGACTGAAGCAATAATAAGACTTTTTTTTTTTTGGATGGATGGAAGTGAGAAGAAAGAGGTGTTTGAGACAAAGTTAGAATATGGTACAATGGCACAGTCAGGAGGGCAGATGAGGAATGTTGGTTTAGTTCCAGCAAACAACTGAAACTAGTGTATTTGACAGTTTTCAGTTTCATTCACAACTTTTTTTTTTTTTTTACTGTATAGTGATTGTTGTATGGATGACACAAGAAAGAGGGACAAAGAAAATTATCGTAGCATAACTAACATGTTTTGAAAGAGGGAGGAAAGGTTGTCCTTTGGAACTGATGAGTGGACAGCCTGGTGTTCGAGTATGGGGGTGATCCCAGTAGGCCCACATTAAGAACAGAGCACTGCCTTCGTTACGAGTCATTAGACAGCCTTAAAGCTGATGGCACGGGCAGGGAGAAGATTAATAAGTATCCAACAAGAAGGCCATTTGCAGGATGTTTGTGCAACATTTGCATGCGTTATGCTGTATACTTGACCACACAATCAACTGAACATCACCTATGACTGCATTAATTGTGGTATGTGCAACTTTATTGTGTGCCTTCCATTGGATGGATGATTGATTGTCTGAAAAACATAAGAAAAGTACTAATTATGAATGTAGAGCCAAGACGTGGTGATAAAATAACACAATGCCGAGCAAATCACCGTATTCACGCGGCAGCCATTTTCCTGTGGTGAAACTATACCGCTGTGTCTAAAATCATATAAATGAAGAAAATCTGACATATTGTTATAATTTCACTGCTTCCTGATTAATTAGCAACTTAAAGGACAATGGATAGGAAATATTTCATGGTAAAATCACTTATTTGATAACTCATTAGCTACTGTGAGACAACGGCTAATGTTAACATTCAGCGACTTCCTAGCTAACGTTACCGACATCATCACTGCTCCGCAAAACACACACTGTGATCGTAACACACTTTTGTGTTGAATGTGATCTGTATGAACATTACACAGAAATATTTGTTCCAGTGAGCAAAATGTTGACTTAAACGTTATTGACTTAACCAGAACACTTGTGAGGTCGAGTGAAGAAACAGCAGGACAGTTAACAGCTAACGTTACACTGCAAGCTTGATTACATTCAGTACATTTAACTTCCATGCTTAAATAAATGTGTGCGTTGGTATCTCAGAATTAATTTAAGCATTACCTGTTGTATCATGAATGCTAATTTTAGCAACGGTAGCTAATGGTTAATCAGATATACGGTTTTACCTTGAAATATGGGCCACTGTCCCTCTGGATTGTCTTTTAAGTTGCTGAATAATAGGGAAGCAGTAATGATAACATTTTGTCACACCTTCTAAGTTTATGACTTCCAACCTGGAACACAACAGTATGATAGAGTGTGAGCTTCCCACCGTGTGAATATTCTGACTAATGGATAATAGCTGCTTTTATCTGTATTTTTCAAAATGTTATTTTACAACAAAACCTTGAGAGTACTTCATCAAAATAAAAAATCTTTTTTCAAAGTTAATAACTTTTTTTTTCTTTTCTTTTTTTGCAGTAATGCTAAGGTAGGAGTTGGGACATGGCGTCTTTTGCACGACTTAAAATGTAACTAGAAACTGACAACCAAAATGAATTGCAATTTCACTTTTCCATACACTAAACATGGGCCTTTGTTTGTAAGCTTACTGATCTAGATCTCCCCCCCCTTTTTTCCTCTGCTCTCTCCCCTACTTGCATCGATAAATAGCATGCATAAAAACCATTATGGCTGCTCCCCCAACAACTGCAGCTTGGGATAAGCTTCACAGTAAATTAGCTGCAATTAGCGCTGCAGCAGACATCGACAAGACCATCCCCCGAACGCTATTAAATGCCCACCCAATCATATCTGAGTTAGTACAGTCCACTGGATCATTTCTCAAATCAATGATCTCAGTAAGTGCTTGGTAAAAAGGCCTCCTATGCCTGATCAGCTGGATGTGGACAATTAGATTGGAGTTAGGGGACAGCCTTGATTAGCACTTTGCTCCAGGGCAATGCAAGTCATTTATTATGCAACGCTGCGCCACACCACCTTAGTGCACAGTGACAGCAGCAACTTAAACTTCACGGCATGCAGGTTAAATGTGTTTTATTTAAGTGATTTGTTAAGAACCTCAAAAGAAATTCTATCATCTTAGTGTAGCTGTTCTGTTCTTCTTGCTGAGTATACTTGGATTTTGGCTTTAGTGTGTTTATGGTGGGGCTGTCAGATGCTACAAAGACAAACAAGCCACAATTTACCCTGCAACAGTTTCAGGCGATATGAAAAGCAATGCAATATTGGCAATTTTGTCATTATTATGACCAATCTCAGCTTTCAGTTTACCTTTTTTGACCAAATGAATTGTGTAGAGTAATGTTGTCATGAGCTTGATTTTTTCCTCAGTCAATTGAACTTTGCCATCAAAGCAAAGCAGACTGAGCAGGTACGTGACCCTGCAAAAAAGTTGTGTAACAGGTAAAAACTATATTTAATATAAAGTACAGGAACAAATAAAAACTTACTGTGGACGGACTGTGGGTGAGAACCAAAATATGTTTAAGAAATTGGGCAGTATTTTCTAGCAATTAAATCACCTAATATCATCAACAACCAGGATTTTTTTTTTCACTGTGAAAACCTACAACACAAACTTTGACCCCTAAATTCACATCCTGACATAATGGGACATCACTTTTCTGACAGAGATGTAGGCTAGCAATGTAGCGAGTAAGCTACATCAAAGTGTCATAAAGACAATGATAGCCAGTGGAGAATACCAAATTGTGGAACATACATTGCATATATTGTCGAAGGCCAAGTCAACACTTGGGAGAAATTTGGTGTAATCAAAGACTGTGAAAATAATGCAGAGAGCAGCCTTGCTGCTTTTAAAAAGTGGCAAAAAATATTGAATATTTAACTTGGAGATAATTGTGCTTAACGTGTCAGTTGTGGTACTGAGATTTGCAGGTGCAGTCTGTTCCAGGTTTCCAAAACTGGACTCATTCAGGTCTTTGGACTGAACAAGAAGTCCCTTTTTTTTTACAGTGATATTATTCCCTCACCATTTACATGTGTTTAATTACAGTAATGCACTCTATCATAAACAGCACACATACATTTAAAAAAAACTGTTAAAATGTTATCATATCACTCACGTATTGCAGGGTGACGTCCCTGCAGAATAACAGCGTGCATTCAAGCTCAAACCTGCATTGTGTCCACTCACCCATGCCACCCAATGCCACCCACTGCTATCAGGTAATAGTTCTGGTGCCCAAGCAGCATCAGCCAGTCCTCACCTCCATGAAATTAAGCATAAAACATTAATAGAGGCAGATTAGGTCTTAAAACCAGACTAATGTAGCATGAAATGTTGCGGCCATGCTCTAGCGATCAGAAGCTCAGAAGAAGTGACCTATTTATTACCGACTGCATCCAAAGTCTCTCTGTTCTTGATGCAACACACAAACACATATCCACACACGGACAAAGACATAATAGACATCAATAGATGAATGTGATGTAAGAGAAATTGAGTATTTATTTGAAGAGATTTGTGGAAAGAGTTGAGGGGAGGGATCAGTTTAACACATCTAATGCACAATATTCACTTTAAAGGCACATTTACCCCCCTCAGATATGTATCATTTCAAGAAATAGCAAAGATATCTCAATTTCAAGGTATCAAGGTAATCTATTATATTATACAACAGTGCTGCACAACAAAAGACAGTTTTAGTCCCTTCATGCTACACAACCATATATGTACAGATAATTAAAGTAAAATAGGACACAGTACTGTATATAATGAAACAAAACAATATATACAGTCATTTATGTACATGAATGAATGTAAATAGCAGCAACAAGATGATGACGACAACATCTTCAACATCTTAACATAAAAAGTTTGACATCTGACCAACAACTTTGACTGCATTTGTGCATAAAGCATCATCGGTGTTAAAACACAGAGTCCTCCTCCCCTCATCCTGTCGGAGTCTTGAGTGTTGTGTTCCGTCGATCCACCCATCAGATGCTACACCTGCTGTGGAGCAGGTCTCTGTAAGATGTGGGCACAACAGTCTCTGGTTTCCCGTTGCCTGGCCAGCCAGAGTCCAATTTTATTAAACTGCCCAAGCCAGGAGCAGCCTTAAGTCCAAACTGAGTTAGCATGGCTCTTGTCCGCGCTCTCCTCCACTCCTCCTGGGGTGATCGTAGTGGTGCGTCGAGCTGGTCTGGCTGGGTGGTTGAAAGATGCCATGTGCATTGTTAATAGTCTTGTTAGTCCAAACCCTACATTTCATTCCCAGTGCTTACGAGTCTATTTCTGCCATAGGTGATAGATGTTTCAGCAATAAAGCTCCAAAAAAATAACAATTTAAATTTAAAATGTAGCAAAATTTGAAGGAGCTACCATCTGGATACGATTTCCCATAAAGAGGTGAACAGGAGCAACGTAAGAAAGTTTATATAAGAAGAAAATACACTGAAAATCAATTGGCAAACAGGATATCTGCAGTATTGCTACTTTATTGGAACAGACTAGGTTAGGTAAGTCGACTCAGGGGATAAACTGTCTGCTTCATATGAACATAAGAACTCATGGTGAAATGAATTGGAAAAGACTCCAAACGCTATAACGGGGAACCATTAGACTGGAAAAGGTCAGGGGTTATCGATTTGGATGTTTTTATTTGTCAAGTGGATGTTTACTGTGTTTCACTTTAGAGAGCGGAGTCTGCCCCATGAAGGCAAACTGAACAGAGACAGATAGGCAGTGAAGCAGGCAACAGCACTGTCGGATGTTGCTGTTTATGTTCCCCATCACGCACACACCAAACACACACGTGCACTGCAAACACACCAACACACACACAAACGGGATGCACGTCTTCTTGGCACACACACACACCCTGAGCAGTAGACAGCAGGGCCCTGTCTCCGATCACGGCGGAGCATGGATCTGCAGCGTGGTGAGAGCAAACGATTTGAGGCATATGTCAAGTCCTTGTGGATTCAAAACAAAGCACTGTCAAGAACGCTCTGCCTTGGCTGGGCAGCCTGCTCCCTGCTCTGCTGTGCTCTGCATGCGGCGGGCGATACAATCCTCCAAGTCCAAGACGAAACTCATCATCATCCTTTCACATCGTTCTGTTCTTTGCCCCTACAGACTGCTGTAGACTCC
>JAJHUR010091714.1:0-36539 GCA_027495735.1 Lutjanus campechanus | reverse complement strand
AAAAAAAGCAGTAACTAGCGATCAAGAAGCTGAAAGGTTTTGCTGTTGTTTCATCGTTGTTCCCCCCAAAATGCAGGCTGCTTTTTATATGGTAGACATGACTAATCCAGCATGACTACAGTGTGACTGTCTGTGGTGTTTTGTTTCACGTACGTTACGTGCATGCAAATGACTGATTTCACCAGTCTATTTTTATTTTAGCTACTAGCGTTAACCTCCCCTCAAACGCTATGTCCCCATTTATAACTTTACATAAATACTACAACTATAGATACACAAAGTGTACTAGTAGCAATTTGGGCAGTGTAGTTAGCATTAAGCTGAGAAGTTATTGTACCCAACAGTAGTATTTATTTAGTCGTATTATTATTATTTGTTTCACAGAGGTTTTACTTGTGCTTTCTTACTCTCACGACGTGTTTTAAAACTTACTGATAATATTGTCCTAAATAAAGCAAATGAGTATATACGCTGATATCTTTTAATATCACAAAACTTGCTCTGCACGGTTTTCAGATTAACTGTTTTCCACAGAATAAACTGTTTACAACAATTTATGCATATAATTCTGGTTGTCCTTTAAAGTTTTACCATCATCCCTACTGTTTTCAAAGTCATTGTGTATCCAGATGCAAAATTAACTTTTTTGTCCATCAGCCAAATGGCTAGTAAATGTTAATATTTTTCTACCCACTCAACAGATTTAATTTTGTTTTTGGCCAGTGAGTGAAGCAAATCTACCACCCCTTTGCATATTTTACCAACATTTGGCTGGTGATGAATGCTAGTTTTGTGCCCTGAGCATATCTATATTCAAAATATTTAAATTGCTAAAGATGAGCGATAGTAGACAAACCACAGAACACAGCAACCACTGTCACACTAAGTATTTCTATTTATAAGCTTTTTTCTTTTTTTTTATAAGTGGTGTTTTTTCAACACATTAAATATTACTGTAATAAATTTAGTCAAATGTGATAATTTTCATGTAACTAACCCTTGTGACCTCGTCAACTCTGTTAATAGATAATGCATGCCATTTCTGGCTTGGTGTGAAGTTTGCTGGCTGGGTTTTTATTTACACATTTCCACCTTTAAAGAAGGAAACATCTGTTTGAAGAGTGGAGGTTTTGGATTTGCGTGCAAATTAAGTATTGTCATATGCTGTGCTGGTACCAGCTCTTGTGCACACCTTGCACACTGGGCTCCAGTTAAAGTCGTGTGACAGCCAGCAGAATAAATGTGCTTATTTCATGACACTGTAGGCCTGAGGATTTACGACGTGAGTTTGGTCGTTATGGACCTATTGTAGATGTCTACATTCCACTTGACTTCTATACACGGCGGACAAGAGGATTTGCTTACATTCAATATCCTTTATTCTTTTAGTTTCATTTGGAAGTGGTGTTTTCAAGGAGGGGCCGTAAAGCATTAAATCTGACTTTTTGGTTGCAGAGGGTTCAGCAACACCTGACCTGACAATTGGGGGGTGGGGTTGGGGTGGTTTCATTTTTGTTTTGTTTTTTAAATCACAATTGTTCATCCCATTGCATGGGAATGTTTTTAATGTTATTTTATTTTCTAAAATTACAATTGTAATTGTAATTTTATTTTCTATTTGTTATCTATTATATTGTATACAGATTTGAGCATATTCTAACTAATATTTCTTCTGTTGTTGCCTTAGAATTTTAAAGATACAGTTCTGGAGACTCCACACCAAAGAGAGTTGAAAGGCGGTTGTAGAGTAGATTCAAGCCAGAGACACCCAGGCAACAAGCAGTAGTGGAATTGGGAAAATACAGAGAGCAAAAGCATGAAGATACAAAGAGGAGAACAGAAAGCACCAAGGCTTCCATTTGTCTACCAAAAGGGAGGAAAAGCAAAGATATTATTGGGCAAAGACAAGCAGGAAACCTCAAGTTCTTCTGCCAAGACAATAAAGGTCAAGCTGAAGTTCAAAGGTCAAGCAAATTAAAGGTAACAAGTCTAACTTTTTTTATCCTACCGAATCTGATCACCATCAATATTTGTCTTGTCTTCACGATTTGAAATCACAAATCGGTCTATTAGTTCAGTTTCATGTTGTGTAATTGCAGACTGAAGACAATTGAATTACATTAATTTTCACTTTTAATCCATTACCTGAAATGAGTGATTTTCAGCGCACCGATATAAGTCCAGTAGCTGTGTTTTATAGATTGTAGTTGTCAGTCTGTGTTGCAGCCTTTCTTTTCTTTGTGTGTAATTGTTGTGCATGTCTTCAGCCTTCTCTGTCCCAAATTTGCAAATTTCAAAATAAAAGGCCTTAACAATACAGCACGTTTGAGGATGTGCGAGATGCAGAGGACGCTCTTCACAACCTGGACCGTAAATGGGTTTGTGGCCGTCAGATCGAGATCCAGTTCGCCCAGGGAGACAGAAAGAGTATGGATAATTTGTTTTTGTAAAGCCTCATTCAGTTTTGTTTGGAAATACTGAGTTTATAATTACTTAATGTCCTGAAATAAATATTTCCATAAAGCCCCTAACCAGATGAAGTCCAAGGAGCGCCACTCCCCCCGCAGTTTCTCTCGGTACGACGATGATCGGGATAGCCGCCGAAGACGGTCCAGGAGCCGCAGTTATGATCGACGCAGATCCCGAAGCCCCTCCTATGAGCGCCGTCCTCGGAGGTCGGAAAGTCCCAGAGAGTGAGTTGTTCCCAACTTTGTTACACACTTACACTTAAAGTAACTTAAACAGAAACTTCAAACTTATTTCAGTCGTTTCTCTTTGTTTTAGAAGCTGTGATTTCTGTATTTGCAAAGCTGAGTTTTATCAGTTAATCTACAATTAGTTAATAAGTCAAATGGATGGAGGGCTGGGCCAGGTATCAAACTAAAATACTTTTTAAATGACGACCGAAATGTTTCTGTAATATCAAAAAGTTGGCATCAAGGGGTGCCTCGATAGGTCAGTTGATTGAGCGTGCGTCCGTGTACTGAAGCAGTCAGTCCACTGCAGCATCCGTGGTTTGATTCCTGCCTGTGGCTCTTTGCTGCGTGTCATCTCCTCTCTCTCTCTACGAGTTTTCATGTCAAGTCTTTAGCTATCTAATGAAGGAAAAAAAGCCCCCCAAATACTTAAAAATAAATAAATAAATAAATAAATAAAGTTGGTGTCAAAAGCTTGGTCCTTTTAAGGAAATACCTGATTAAAGAATAAATAAAAGTCGGATCTAAATCAGGAGACTTTTCTCAGCTGAGACAATATTTAATTCAGGCAAGTTCTTCTTGATATTGATACACACGCGTTTAATGAAGAACACCATACAGTGTATTCCAAGGTTACAGGAAAAGTGTTGTTTCAGTTTCATCGCTCACACTAGGTTATCATATCGGCTCTGATACTGAATATTTTCAATAATCAACTTGGTATTGGTATCGTTAGCATTTTATCTTATACTGAAACTGCTTACTGATACAGATACTTTTCAATATCACTTTCCACAAGTTGGTGCAAAACATAAAGACATTACATGTGAAAAATGTTTTTGAATTTAGCTGCATTTTCATTAAATTTAATAAAGTGAGCACAATCTTTTGAATATTTTCCCTGTCAGCTGTTTATGTACCGTCAGCACTATCGTTTTCAACATTTTGGTACTGACCAGTCAGGAACTGGTACTGGTTCTCAGTGCCCACCCCTATAGTGTGTTATTGGTAGACATTCAAACAGACCCAGCTGTGACTTAAACTAACATCTAGGTTACAAAACAAACAAAACTTTGTTTTTGTTAAACTGAATGTACATTTAAGCCCTGATCTTTTATCGGAGAGTCTATTTGACGAGAATTGATTGTATTCTTCATGTTACAGCAGTAAGCACTATGAAAGAGAAGGTGACACACCCCTCACAAGATTAAGTCAGTGTTGGTTCATATGATATATTGAATCATATTTGGAAATGTTTTAGATGAGGTGTGATTTCTTTTTAATCCTTATTTATTCCCTAACACTCAAATAAGAAAGAGCAAGATAATAAAATCAAAGAAGACCAAAACTTTAAAAGGATTTGTTCCTTATTTCATTGTGTTTACTTGCCTGTACTTATTCTATTTCATTCTCAGGAGCTCGTATAACTAGTCCCATCTGTTTAAAGAAAAGCAGGAAGTCATACACCATTAATTACGAGAATTCATTGTTCCTTTAATCCCATGTATAAAATGGTCACGTCATCTTTAAAGTCACACCCTGAAAAACCGGTTTGTTTTTGTTCTCTCTGCAGCTCTCGGTCCTACAGTCGACGCAGACGGAGCAGAAGCCATGATAATGACAAGTAGGCCAGTTTGTCGACTTGCTGTACATAAAATAAGAATTGTACAGTTCTAAACTTTACAATGCACATATTTTATCCTAAATAAATAATGATCATCCCACCAGGTACAGAGATCCTCCCCATGACCACCAGAGGACACACCATGAACCGGCCTCACGCAGCCACTCCGCATCCCGCTCCCCTTCCCCCTCCAGATCCAGGCCCAAAGCTAAAAAGAGCCAGTCCAGGTCCCACAGCCCAGCTGAAGACTTCCACCCAACAACCTCTGGCTCCCAGAAACAGTCTGCTGGACGATCTCCATCCCGCTCCTACTCCAGATCCATGTCCCGGTCACGCTCTCGCTCCAGGTCCTGGGCTGGACGCAAGTCTGGAGGTCACTGATTGACTGTTCTTCCAAAGATCTATTTTATCTTTCTACAAGGACATTTCTGTTCAGCTTTTGACTACAATATGAGTGTTACGCTCTGTGTTTGCATTTGTTTATCACATCATAGACACGTCTGTTGCCAAAGGGAAGAGAGCAGCAGGAGCTGAGATATTTTTTGTTCTGAAGAGATCGATGAAAGCACAGTTGGTCCCTGGTTAGTTTTTGGACTTGTGTATGTGGGTTGCTGAAGGTGGGGGAAAAAAAGCTATGGTATGGCTTTGCCAATAATATTTTTGTATTTGAGTTAGCAATATTTACATACACACAGTTGTTATTATACCTGTCTCAGTTTGGTTCCACTGTTTGTGTGTTATGTAAACAAGAATAAAAATTACATTTAACTTCAGGCCTTGATTTACCTGCACTGACAGTACTTACAGTGGTGGAAAGAGTACTGAAAATCTGTACTCTTACATTATGTACTCAACTACTAGTAAAACTACTGCTGTTAAAAAATACTTATGTACAACATATTTTTCTCAAAAACTATTCAGTATTAGCTACTTCTTCACAGCTGATGTTTAATGTTTTATTAATAGCAGGCATTCAATCAAAAGGGGTTTCTGTTTTTCTGTTGACACGGTCACCTCTCCAAAAATCTGTCTGCTGCAGTATTTTGTTGTTTTTTGACTAATTGGGCACAAAAATACAGATAAAACCAAAGGTTTGGATATTAATTGAAACTGTAGGCCTACTCAGTAGTGAGTTTTGATTTTAAAAGTGTCTGCATAGATTACATACTGTAATGCATACTTAAATATGAGTAAAATTACAGACTTGCAAGCAATACAGTGGCCCAAAACAACTATTTCATAGTAGAAATTGGAGCAGTTGTAATTTCACCCCAGCTTACCAAGTTTTTTGGCCTTAGAAGCCAGATTTCAGTGGCATTTCTTATACAGCAGGCAAACTGTATTCTACTGTAGCTGATAATTACTGTGGCAGTAGAGAACACAGGGAATGCAGTTAGCTGCTACCAAATACGCCAGTATTTCATGTACAAATATGTTCAAGATGAGCTGAATTTATTTCTCATGTACTTTGATCAGTGAGTAAAACAAAGTCAGTCCAATATTTTAAGTGTTCTTAAATGCTTTGTCAATAAAGACCTGAATTCTCTCTGTTTGTGTTTTTTGAACAGCTTACTGCAATAGTAAGGCATCGTTCTGTCATGGTTAGTTATGATAGAGATGGACACAAAAGAATCAAACTTACCACTCTCAAACACTGTAACATACAACATTATGAAAGTTTGAGGTATCAGTAGATTTAGTCCAGTGTTGTGTAAGTCTTTTGTTTAAATAAGGTAAACACGTACCCAGGTTGGACACTGACATGCTTAGTTATTCTGCGATAAGAACATGTTTGTTGTTCCACACTTCCTGGTTGTTTGTTAAACCCGTCATGCTGCGTTGAAACAGCTGCAACAGGCTGTAATCAAACAACAGCTCGTCTGTGAGCTGCCCACCAAATTGTGCACTCTATGTAGCCGTTAATTTACTGTGGCGATGGACATGTGGAATAGTTAGTTGCTACTGAATACTCCTGTATTCATGTGACAATATGATCAAGCTGATCCGCCTTTATTTCTTAGACTTTTGTTCATTGAGAGAAACAAAGTTAGTTGCATATTTTAAGTATTCCTTAGTACAGTTTGTTGTAATGGTTTTACTTGGTAAACTTTGTCAATAAATAAATGAGGTGTGTCTGTTCTCATTTTATTAAACACCTAAACTGTACCGTGGTTAGTTATGAGTGGTGAACTAGGGCTGGGCAATATATTCACATTATATTGTGATATTAGACTAGACATCACGTCAGATTTTTGGATATCATCATATCTTGGTGTGATTCAAGTGTCTTTTCCTGGCTTTTAAGACTGCATCAAAGTGAAGTCATGTATTTTCATGAACTTACCAAACTGTTATGGCTACTTGATTCAGTCACTGTAATTCAGTATTGTGGTATTTGATATTCCCTGAAACATCTAGGCCTAATACCAAACCCACTGTAAAACAGTCCTCCACAAGCAAAAGCTGTGTTCCAAACCTAAGGTTAAAGTATGTCAGTATTTAGGCAAAAATAACTTCTCATTGTGCAATAAAATGCTCTGTTATATTTCATTTCATTTGGATTAATAATACTGGTACATTCATATCTGTTGCATTTTACAACTATAGGTGTTCAAGGCTGAGCTAATTATTAGCTACTTTATATATTATTGAAAGGTTTACAGCAATGCATCTAACTCTGTAAGATGTGTGCACTGAGAATTTGTGGTATGTTAATTTAGAGATAATGTGTATATATAAAGGTATATATCAAAGCATAGCCTAAGAAAAAAATTATCAGCTACATTTCCGACCCCTAATATGAGCATGAAAGGTCTATTCTGGCTATACAGATCATATTCTACTAAACCAATAAGAAGATACTCAAACACAGACAAAAATAGGGGGGAAAGGGGAAGGGATTTATTTCTTTTTTTTTTTTGTAAAATTTTGTCATCAATTCACATAGTGCATTCTTTAACATTTGCTTTTTTTTTTTAAACACCAATTGATACAAATCTTAAAACTGGGCATTTTCATCATCTTCGGTGACATTTCAGAGGGGATAAATTAACAGCCAATTCAATACAGGTTTACAATTTAGAATAAGGAGACTGCCGTGCATGACTCAATCAGGGCTGGAAAAGAAAATGTTAACATGAACAACCAATAGAAGGTAGTACTTAAACAGCATGGGACCATGTTCAGTTGTCGGCTGGCGGAAGAACAGCAGAGAAATGAAGATGGTTCTGGTGAAAACATTTGGTCAGTTTGTGGCATTGCCACCTAATGAAACTGGTCAGTTTCAGCATGGGTTTCAACTTAGGCACAAACGGGTCAACTCAAGATCTAAAGCATCACGCTTACATACTGTAAGCACATTCGGAACTCAAATCCATACATAAGCAAGTCTCCTCTAGGATCCAATTGATATTTAGTTGCAGCTTTTACTTAATTTGCATTTAGCATCTTTCACCCTACACTGCATAATACAAAACAATAAAAAACATGTGCAAGATCTCTGGAAAGATAACAGTGCAGGGGTACTGACAAATGCTATAGGCAGATTTTTTTTTTTAACAAAAATATTCTTCTCAGTATTGAAGTCAAGACATTGAAGTCAAGACATGTCCTTAGCATGTCTTATACATTCAGTGTTATTACTAAAAATACTTTTGTCAGACAGGCCTCAAACTTGGCCTGCAAATGTACATATGCTACAAGTACTTTATACATTTCATTATTTACATGGCTCTTGAACACACTAACAAGCTCTCATACTTTGTTTTGTCATCTTTAGGCTGGCTATAAACAGCTCCAATTCTGCAAAGGGAAAGCAAAGAGAGCCTCAATAGAGGATTGAATCACAAAAATAGAGAATCCATAGGGAGATAGTCAATTACGCCTCCATCATTTCAATAGCATCCTGGCCTGTAACTTATTAAAAACTTGTCTGATTGCAGTGCAAGAGGGTAAACCAGAGGCAAGAGGCAGAGTGTTTGTTGATTATGGGATAGTCAACCACTGAGACCTATTTTGTAAACATAAACACAAGCCTCCTGCCTCATGTGGAGATCCCTGGGTCACTTCGGAAACCTTCCTCAGCTCTGCCTTAGCTTGCTTACAAATGCATGCAGCCAACAGGACCATGTCATGTGACTTAGAGCGAAACCCAACAGTCCCACACTTAAGCCTGGCCCTCTTCCGCATGTTGAAGCTGCAGCACTGTCCTGAATAGGCTGAAACTGAGGAGCAATAACAGTACTGATTGGAACAGATGACCAAGTTAGAAGTGACCGAGGGAACTCATTCACCACTCGGGCTGGCAAGGTTAAAGTGGCAGTGGCAACATTGCCGACCACACATAGAGGATGTCCCAAAAAGAAAAAAAAAAGAAAAAAAAAATACAGCAAACACATTGCTTTGGTTACATACAGCACTTCATACATCTTTCAACCACAACAAAAAAGGACTTGTACAAAATAATGCTATGATAGAGTGTTGTGGGCCTCAGACAGGCTCAACTCCTATAGTGCATGTGCGCACAGCGCAATAAAAAAGGTACAGGAGTTGACAGTCCAAGGCCTGTGTGCCATGGTCTCTTATTACCCTTCAGTTTGAGGTTATACTTTTGACCTGTACTTACTCACTACAGCTTATTACCTCCAGTGAGATAGCCTTTTTCCCTGCAGAATTGCAGTTGAGTGCCTTTTCCATCCCAAACAAGGAACACGATACATAAGAAAAGAAGGTGGGCCCTAGTCAAAAAAATGCTACAAATGTGAGTTTGCTTTAGCACCTGAAGCTTTAGAGTGATTCTACAGAATCATCATAAAACTTATGGAAATGAAAAAGCATGTCTGTCCACAGAAATGGACCATAAAGGTGTTGGGAATTTACCTGACCTATACTATATCCATTGTTTGAGGAAAAAGTACACCCAATCTGCTTTAACAGCCAACATTAAAAAGAACAAAACAAAAGTACAAAGGATATCCAGTTTGTCATTAGTCACAGAAACTGACTCCGCTAAGAGCATCACCGACCAGCAAGACTCCAAGGCTGCAATATCTGGAAACATTTATCTTTAAAAACAAAAAATATGGATGTTTAATAAACATTTACAACAAACATTGCTGCAAATGCCTCATTACACCCAATGAGGTCAATCTAAAAACAGCTAAAAGTATTACAGCACTGAGGTGTTCCTGGTGGGTGCGTGCCCTCAAAGAGTCCCAGTTCATTGGCTTTTTTTTTTTTTTAAACGATCATGTGTGGGTATCACTCTCAGGCCTGCACCTTGAGGAGGCTCTTGAGCTGGAAGGCCATCATCTCCCTGTTGTCACAGCCCATTGGAAAGGACACCCAGTGGCTGGGGGGTTTGGGCAACACGCTAGGTGAGGGTGGCTCGCTGAACTTAGGCCCCGCGTAGCTCGGACTTCCCTGGGTGGCCAGGAGCGTGTTGAGGTGAGACACTGCACCCTCCCAGTTCTGATCATAGTTGGTGGCAAAACGGACAGAAGCATTCTTCTCTGCAGACACGGCCTGCCGCGCCTCTGGAGACCTGTGGTAAGCTGCGCCTTTGTCGCTCCGGCGGTGGCCATGATGGTGAAGGCCCCCTACCCCTCCTGCAGATGCTGCTGCCCCATTCTGGTCACGGCTTCTCTGCTTAGCCCGACCAAGCTGATGGTTCTTCTTGGGCAAAGGGCGCTCAGGGTGGGAAACTGGAATGTTGTACCTCTCTCCACCTCCCATAATGCTTCTGCACTACGTGTCACCTACATGATGAGAATATATTATTACTACAGGGCAATGAAATGCATGTGCTGTGATTAGAACTGGCCAACGCAGACATTGTATTGTGATGGGAGATCTCTCAGATTTTGTGTTGTTTTTCCTGGTTTTAAATGCTGCATAACAGTAAAGTAATGAAATTTTCTTAGCAAACTGTCCCAGCTCTAATTCCACTGCAAGTAAAAGTTCTGCATTCCAATGCAATGCAATGTAATAGCCATTGTGACATACAATTCACCCTGTCAATGCTATTTTGTTTTGTATTAATATCAAATCTTATTGTTATTTGTGGTTGAGCCAATTTAAACTCCTCATAAACTTGGGTAATTTAATCTGCAGCAATGCATCATACCCTGCATGATAATTATAATGTTGCACTATTTGAGAATTTAAAGTATGTTATTTTAGAGAAAATGTGTATATTAGGGCTGCACAATTAATAGAATTAAAAACACTATATGGCCAAGTGCAATATACAACTTGCAAAAGCTGTAATGTTTTGATAAAGGTAAAATATGTGACAAAGCAGCACCATAATAAAGCACTGCAGTACTGCAGAGATGGCCTGGTCTACAAATCAAAATAAAAAAATATTTATTTGGTTAAGAACAAGTGTCAATTCATGATTTTAAGGTTGTTGTTTTTTTTCAGTAAAAGTGAAATTGAGAAGCAAAAAATGACTACCAACTGTGATAGTCTCGATTTCTGTCAAAACAATCACAATGATTGCAAAAACAATAAAAATAATCACAACAAATGTTACGTAAGAAAACTGCGACATGTCATCCCACTTAGTTTAGCTTCAACGCAGTCACTTTGTCCTGCAAACTGGCTTTGTGCAGTCAATTGTCAAACAATATGATTTCTTAACCTTATCATACAGGTACTTTGTATTAGAGTAAGTAGTCATTGTGCAGTAAAAAGGTCTCCAACAGTGATTAATATTTTTATTTTTATAATATTAGAGCAGCATTGATGACTATGTACTTATTACTCTAATGAAGGTTGAATGCTATTAATTGTAATTTTGCAGTATTTGAGAATTTACATGGTGTTACTTTGGAGAAAATATTTAAATATTAGTATATTGCATAATGGCCTTAAAATAGAGCTGTAGAACGCATTATAACCCAGGCTTAAATGTGATCTGCTCGGGTAATGTTCTGTTTTGACAGATGAAAACTCGACAAAGGCTAATCCGTCCACACAGCAAGCGCGCACGCACGCGCACACACACACTTGCACCGCCTCTCAATGAAAACAAGCACAGAGCGGTTACGTGCAGGAACACCAGACAGCCAGGCCCGCGTCGCCCCTCCCCCACACGCAGAGAGAGCAAAACAGCTCCAGCAGCAGCTCACCTCTTTGTTGTCAGAAAGTTGACGAAGCAGAGATCCCTCTTCAATCTTTCACCTCCAATCGGGCCCCAGGTCCTCGAAGTAGTTCTCAATCTACTTCTCACTGCACTTCTGTGTTCAGCAAGGTCTAAGGTTTTCATGTGCCAATGAGCGTTGTTGTGCCGTGAAGCCGAGCTGAACATCAATTCACCTCGGCACACGATGCTCCAAGAAGTCGAGGACCTTTTGGGACGATAAAATATCAGTTAGAAATGCTAGATAGCATGAATTTATACCACAACGAAAGAAATTTGTAAATTCTGTCGTCGTAAACACCGCATGTTGTGTTTACTTCCAGGAGGGTGACGTGTATATCATAGTGCGTCATTACATTTAACATCGCAAAAATCAATTAACGGCTGAACACAATCTATCCATCTTTTCATTATGACAACATAATTACATTATATTTACAAAACTATAACAACAAATGTTACAGGAGAAAACTGTATTGTGTTATCCCACTTTGTTTGGCTTCACTGCAGTCGCTTTGTCCTGCAAAGTGGGGCTGCACAAATAATCCCAATAAAATCGCAATATGGACAAGTTCAATATCCAATTTTTGGAAGAAAAAAAGGGAAGTGCAAGAAAACAGCAATATATTGAGGTGTTGTAGTGACCTGGCTTGGAAATCTTATTCTCCAGATAAAAGAAACCACATTTATTTGGTACAATAACTCCTCGCTTCAGTAGTTTTTTTGTTTGTTTGTTTTGTTTCAAAACTGATCATTTCATTTGCACTGATCGTATCGCAATTTCAGTCAAAATTAATCGCAATGACTTTTTTCAACAAATCGTGCAGCCCTGGTGCAAAGTCGATTTGTGCAGTCGATTTTCGATGTAAAAAAGCAGTTTGCATTAATAATCTCAATCGCGATTAACTGTAAAGACGATATCTTTCACTATTAGTTGAGTAAATAACGCTTTGGCTTTGACGGTCACACCACTTGGCACCAAACCAAAACAAAGAAACGTCGAGCTCAATATGGCGACGAGGTACAAAACTGCTTCACTTACCGACTTCTTCAGGCTGGTTGATGAAACCCCTTCGTCAGAGAAAATGTTAAATTAGCCTGTGAAAATCCCTCGGCGGACTATATAGGAAGCACAGCAAGCTATATTTCCTACAAATCCGTCACTTTCGAAGCTTATGTGGTGTTAAAAGTGGCTGGTAGGTCGCCACTTTTCTCTCTCCCGACTCCGTCTGAATTGCAACAAAATGGAATCTACAGCAGAGATATGTAGCTCGCTCTTACTCGGATCTGACCAATCAGGTACCGAGTACAAACCGAACGACCAATCATCGAAGAGACAGCCGGACGCATTCACGCCTGTTGCCAGACTGGTGACGTCAATCGCTGACCCTCCTCTCTTCTCCTTTGTTGGAGCTCGGGTATTTCCTGAGAGAAGTGAAAAAATAACCGAAACCAGTAATTTCACACACCAAAAACGTTCCGTTCTCAAGCTAAATCACCCAGGAAATAACTCAAGCTCATGTGCAGCATCATATTAAGGTTTGAGGTGTCATTAGCTGTAGTTTTGTGTGTTATGTAATGTCGGTCCTTCGTTCAAATAAGGTAAACATGTACCCAGTTTAGGTGCTGACATACTTGCATGCATTTTCTGCGATTAGAAAACGGTTTGTTGTTCCACATTTCCTGTTTGTGTAGATTAAACCTGTTGTGCTGTGTTGAAACAGCTGCAACAGGCTGTAATCATACACAACAGCTCTGTCTGTGAGGTGCCCATCCCCCATTTCATCTGTTTTCTCCTGCTAGTACAAAACCTTGGATCATTTTGTTGTAACTTGACATTTTTTTTTAGCACTGTTATCATTTTATAAACTGGTTGAAGACAAGTGAAATGACACTGGGGAAAGTGATTGTGATATATTTTTCCTCTCTCTTGATTGATACTTGATGAATACACGGGGTGCAGTAACCTGTGATGTTAGGCTACTACCTTTGTGCCCTAACCAGTGTGAACTTTGATACAAAGGCCCAATTCAGAATTAATATAGCCTACTACTACTCAAATAAGAGTCATATAAACTTAATACTGTCATAAATCTGTATCTGGACAAGTCATTGGGGGCTATAAAGTGAGAGCCTTCCATCCCCCGGTGTTTTGTTGATTTAACCTAAAGCCAAATGGTTTACAAAGGACCCCAGGAGAGAAGATGTGTGCGGGGGTTGCTAAAAAAAAGATCTTTAAGAAAATAGCAGGTAATTACACCAGCAAGTAAGACAATTACAATGCAGTTCATCTCACAAAAGCAAAATAAAATGAACACTATTTTTAGCATTTTCTGACATGGTAAGTCAGCTCTTGCTTATTCAAATCATTGTTTACAGATTATAACTTAGCCTCTGTGTCATTTGGCCTGAGTTATTTCAAGGCAATGTAACAAAGATTTTAAAATTAGACTAAAAAATAGACTTTTTCAGTTTCCTTGAGTCCCATTATTTTATTGGAATTACTCTCCCTTCTGTTCTTCATGATTCAGCTTTTCACCTTCATATATCATAAGTTAGATTGTGTTTATTGGTCTAATTTTCAGTGTTTTCCGCTTTCTTACAGCACTTACTTGGTGTTTGGTTTTGAAAATTGAAAGTTGTCTTTATAAGGTCATGGATGATAGCATATGTTCTGCCAGTTGGTTTTATGGTAGTCTGCAGGTCTAAGTCTAAGGAGTACAAAACAACAAGCGTGATAGATTATCTCCTATCCAAGTCCACGCTCAACGTTAGTTTCTCTCCTACCTTGTTTAAAGTATCTGGATTTTAAAAGAGTTGCGCAACTTAACTGTGTGTCAGCCTGCGCTCACAGCTGAAGGCCATGGAAGGACACTCCCCCGGGCAAAGCAACCTTTGAAGGGGGTTGTGCCGATCAGGAGTCAGCTATGTAAGGAAAGTAGGTCACGAGGCCTCTGTGGGTCGTACAGAATATAGGAGGTGGACCAATCCCCATATTTGACTGGTTGCAAAGGTTTGCTGTACAAACACGTCACAGACCTAGTGAACGAACTGTCCTGAAGAGTGGAATGGAAAATATTTTCAAAACAACAGTGGTGTACAAAAGACTCCCATGGTGCAGAGATAAGCTGTAGGCAGACAGACGGTCCCCCTCAGTGTCTTTCTTTGTGTCTCACAGGCCATTTACAGTAGTTATTGGGTGTAAATGATGGAAAGTAACTGATCAGTGGAGTTTCACATGAATTTGAAAAGTTTGAAATGAGTTGTGAAACACACCCACACAAAGAGAAGTAGGGAAAGGCCAGAAGCAGAAACAGTTTCACACCACTCAGCAATAAATTGAGTCAATTTCAAAGACCTTTCATAATCCCAGTAACACATGCTCAAACAAAATCTCTCCTTTGTGTAGACAAGTTCCTTTATTTGTTTTACCCTTCCAGTTTGGCGAGGGCAATGTGACATAACACAAAGGAGCCTGAATGAACTCGTACATACCCTCCATAATTATGCTTGCATACAGTCTTGTCAAAAACACACAATATGCACCCATATCTCTGCCTTTACAATGAAATTAAAAAATTAAACCTGGTGGATTTACAACACAAATACAGACCCAGTGTCACATTCAACCCACTCCTTTTCCCTGTACCACGCCTATTCAAATACTTCTTTAGAAGGGACGGTTTTGAGAAAAGTAAAGCACCAAGGGGCAGGACATTTACATTTCCTGTATCTGTACCTGTACCTTTCCACCTATGTTTTTCTCTAATTCATTAAATGTTCACAAGTGGAAAACAGGAAAACAAACAAACAAACAAAAAAACAGTCTGAGATTAGTAGCTTGTTGTTTTAATAAACACAACATTACATTCAATATCTTTTTTCATTCAGTTTGACTAAATACCCTCTGTTTGAGCAGCCTGAGTTAAAACTTTTGAAAGCAGTGTCTCTGTGCTTAGCAACAGGCGTAACCAATTAAATTAGCTCATAAATTATATTCAAATAAACAATGTAAACACCCATACATATAGTATGTTAGGAGGTTATTTAAATTAATTCACAATGTTATCATTTTTCCTTATATTCATAAATGATCAAATGGCCAGATTGAGGTCACTGAAGGGCCAGATTCGGACAATAAAAGTGAGAGTATGGGCCTATCATGAAGTTATTACTGTATTTTAAATTTAAAACTAAATCTTTCATTTAACACCATACTTCAGTTTTAACAGGCCCAGAGCTCACTGATAAGGTTGTTGGATCATTTCCCTCACAAGCATTTTGTTTCTCAAGTGCTGAGATGTTTGGCCTTCAGATGTTTAAAGGCTGTACATAAAAGCAAAACTACAAACACACTGCAAATTTAAAACAACTAAATACCCATCTGGCATTTTTCAGCTACTGATGCAAAAAAACAATAAAATACAGGGTTAGAAGAAAACCTGACTGGGCTGTTGTTTCTTATTCAACGTTAGTAGAAGCAGAGCCGTAGTTGCACTGAGGTCAAATGCTTGGTATATTATACAGTTAAAATCTTATACATGTTGGGTATTTTTTAATTTGATTCCGGTATTTTAGATAGTTTATGTTTAACTACACAAAGAATGCTGTGATAAAGCATTTTAGACCACATGTGTCAAACTCAAGGCTGTGGGCCAAATCCATGTCATTTGAGGTGGCCCAGAGAAAGCTTGCAAAGAATATATTTTGCAATACGAAACAATACAATGCAATACAATTTGATGCTGTGGTACCGAAGTATGGTATCCATAAGCTACTTGTCCCTGAATGCACCCTGAGTTTCCAGCAGTGGCACTATAACTGAGCGGTTGTTGCAAGTGCCATTAATAGAAACAGCCAAGGAAAAGAAAAGAAAAGAAAAGAAAAGAAGAAAAAATGGCACAGAGGGGAGACAACTTAATTTGATGGGAAAGCAGATACATGTTTGTGCTTAATGAAGAGGAGGTATGTCCTCCTATATATATATTTTAAATAACTTGTGTAATAGTTGTCCACTTGTGTCTGCTCTTGTTTTTCATAGACTCCTGCTTTCAGAGTTAGTTATTAATTATTAAGTCATTACTAAAACCAAACATAATCAAATAATCAAATGCAGGGACAACAGAGTTATATAGTTTTACAGTCACAACCAGCCCTTTGAAAGAAACCATAATGCTGATGTGGCCTGAGATAACACCGAGTTTGATCTAGAGCTTTAAACGAAGGTAACCCTTTTTTATTATGGCTCTGTAATGTTGTACTAGTTTCCAACAACATATTTGGAAAGCACTATGTAATCTTGTCCTAATTATAGGGAAAATAAACAATGCTCTGAGTCTGTTCATTTAACAAGACTTGACTTATACAAACAGGTGTTTATTTACAAAGGAATTTCCTTTAAATAACTGCTCAATTTAAAGGAATAGTTCAGATTCTTTCAAGTGGGGTTGTATGAGGTACTTATCCATAGTTAGTGTATTAGCTACAGTAGATGACAACGTGCCCTGAGTTTGAAGAAGCTGGAGTAACAGTGTATGAAGCAAAGCAGTGCACTGCTGAACGAACTGATTATGCATGAACATTGATTCTTGTGTTCAGTGGATGTGCATGTATCACTTGGTGGCTTGTGTTTGAATACATTTACACTTGTGTATATGCATTTTAGTGCATGATAGAGGACATGCATCTATCTGAGTGCATACTGAGTACACATATCTCTCTGTATGTGAACGTCTGTGTTTTCTTCTTCTTCTGTGGACAAGGTCAGCAGCAAAAATAAATTTTAGCCAAAAAGGCCTGTCTAGAAAAAACATTATCAGTTTGAGTGTACGCTGTATTTAAAATATTTTCAGCAATTTGCCCTACTACCAGACAGCCTTTTTCCAATAGAAAATCTCTCAAACCAACCAAATTCCTTTGGCAATATCAGTAATTTTAGGACATTGCTGGTCTTCTGCCTTCTGCTGCCTTGATCCTTAAGTTTGTTTGTGTTATTGCTTAACTTGAATGTTTTAAGAGATTTCATATATTTTTGTATGTTTGTAGTTTTCCCATGTAATTTCCAAATGTATATTTTAAGCCTTAATTTTACAATTGCATAATATTATTCCGAGAACCAAACTAAGTAATTAAGGATTACTAAAGCATTTAGCATCAAATAATTAGATTTTTGTCTGATCTGTTCATTTTTTTTCTTGTGTTTTTCACATCAGTGATCTGATACTGCTGTCTGAAGGTCTGGCAATCTGGAAATGAGGACAGGAAATGTGATTAATGTGTTCAGCCCAAATCCATCTGAAACAGCAAAGCAAAACGAGCCCTAATAATAATGTTTGTGTCCGGGGTGATTTCTAGAAGGAGGATTGTGTAACAGGATGATGTAATCCAGCTGATAATTGTATATTTCCGGCTATGTTATTGTGTCCTGGGGTCTGTTCTGTTGTGCTGAACCTGGTCAGACAGTGACAGAGAAGAAATCTTATTGAAGCTGTGCTGTCTGCTCCTAATCACATTTCCTTCCTCCTGGCCTGCTGGATCTATCAGGTCAGAGGAGGGGAGGACACGACCAGCGCACCAGATATTTAAAGAGCCTTTTTTAAATAATCTATTTGAATCTAAACTGTTAATAAAACATCTCTGTCTGACCTGTTTTCTTGGCATGCCATTTGATATATTTGTTAGTCCCACTTACTTTTTTATTCAGCGTACTTTTCACTAAAATGAAAGGCTAAAATAGGATGCTAATTTATTTCAGAATGCCTCAGGTATGTGATTTCATGACCTAAATTAAATTGTTATTGAACTAAATTGTTATTTTTACCAGAGGGACATAAGCTAAATTAAATGGCCTTAATTGATGAGTGAACTGCATGGCGAGCTCCATTTTGTATCTATGAGGAATAATAAAGATTAAAAGACTGGACAACCTTTTAACCCATCACCATTATTATGATGTTCACTGCCAGGTTATTACTGTAACAAGTCATTCACAATGTCCACTACTTCATGGTTGCTTAGCATTGCCCCCTGTTGTGCTACACGCAGTATTACACCCTGACCCACCCACTAACTGTGACTTCAGTGGACGCAACAATGTCTGAGAAATCCTTGAGAATTTGTAATGAAAGGTGGTTTACATGCCTCAGTATTTACTGTGGGATTGATGTGAACATGTTTGACTATTTCTAATTCAAGATACCCAATTAAATAAATGTCTGTTTTGTCCTGCATAGACTGAGTTATACTGCACGACTTTTCTTTTTTGCCTTCTCTTCTCTTCTTTCTTTTTTATTTACTTAACTTAAAGGTAGAATCAGTAGAATTTGTCTGTAAATGCTCCAAAAAGATGCCAGGACATCAAATACCGTCATTTTGTGTTGGCAAAGCGTTGCAAGTGTGACAAAATAATAAGAAAAATAAGAAAATACAGGTAGAAGGTAGGGTCTCTGTAGATACAAACACCACCACACACTTCTAGTTGGTCATAAGTGATGCGTTTAAGTCTATACATTGTTTTTTTGGGGAAAATGTTGCATATTATGCCCTTATGTTTCTTGCATATTTCTATATTTGTAAATAGAATAGTTGACTGCACAAGGTTATTTCTGCATATGACAATAAAGCCTTTGAATCCTTGAATCATTTGAATGAGTATTGGTAAAACAGAGAGCCTGATTTCAGGATAAAAATAAAAATGCATTAAAGGGGAAGAATCAAGCATCAGATGTAGTCAAATTTTTGCAAAGGACCTCTTCACTGTCACCAAGAACAAAACAACATTACTACATTGTCTTTTCTAATGTTCACACTTATAGTCTTTGAATTAACAAAGCAGACATAATTAAAATGCCCTTTTTATCATCTTGCCAGTCCTTCCAATCCACAGAAGGCAAGCAATTAAGCTATTCTTGTAATCCTTCAAGCAATATTTTATAAAAATAGCATGAACCATGTGATCCTACAAGGAAGGGAAGACTGTACAAGGAAGAGGTTAGTGAGTGCATGTGTGATGATAGATCTCTGTCTGTAAAATGAAGATGAGCGGAAAGTAATTAGCAAAAGAGGTGGAAGGAAACACTGTTGCTGCACGACTCGGGATAATTCAATGGCGCAATGTCTTCAGGTACCTCGACTGGGTAACAATAAAAAACATGGAAAACAAACAGTCCACACACTGTGGCTCTTTTAAGTGCAATTTATTGGAACGTCCACAAGTGACGTTTTCCCACCTTGACTTGGTAAAACATGTCAAATAAGGATATTGATTTGAGCATGAAAGCACTCCTTGATAATCTTAACTCAAGGTCCATTTAGTATTCATTAAAGCATTAGAAACATGCCCCCAGAGTTGGAGTAAGCACAATTTAGCCATGGAAGGTCACTTTATTTATATTTTTAAAATGAATGATGCACAGTTTGTTTTCGACCTTCACTATCGACATGTTTTTAACACCTTGCACCCAACACCCTATCACCGTGCTTAAGTGCTCTCCTCCCATGAGTCCATCCTGACCCTGTCTGCTAGAAAAGCATCACTCAAGAAGGACACCAACACGATCTCAATTACTGTGTGTATCTATGGAAATGTTCCATCTTTCACCTCTATAATATATAAGTAAACATACAGAATTGAACTTAACTGCTATTACATTAGTCTCAATATCATCAGGGACTCCAGCTGTACTTTTAACATTTTAAAAGGACATCATGTGGACTCATTTCTGTTTCTGTGTGTGTCTCCATCCCTCTCTCTCCCTCCCCCTTTCACTCATGTCATCACAGCCACCCTCCTTCTTATCTTCTCCTCTCACACTCGCGCACTTTGCCACCAGTCAGGTCTGCAGGTCTGGACGGTCATGCTGTGGTTGTTCTGTGGCTGAGAGGCATTATTATTCAGATCCATTAAAAAAAAAAAACACTCACAGGAGAGAACACAAGGTAAGCTCTTAAAAGGTTATTTCATCACAGGTATACAGTAAATACAGTAAATGCAGTAATAATTTGGATTTAAACTAAATTGTGGTGATAGGCTTTGAAAATGTGACGCTCATATTTTTTGGTAGAAGTTTTAAAGCTGAATATCTTGTCTTTCTCTTTTTGTATTTGTGCAGGACATGTGCTACTTTTGACCAATTCTGTAATGCTTCTATGTTCTGTTGCCACTACAAAACAAGAGATTTCAAGTTCATTTTTTCTAGATGTGGCAGAAAAGCTTGTGAAATTTTGCAACAGTGTGCCAGGGTGCAACACTGACTCAAGGGGTTATTGGCACATCATATTTCAGTTTGAGTGTCGCCAGTGACATGACTAAGACGGAGCCGTGTATGCTTTTTGTCACATATGTATGCGCTGCTGCTGCTTTCTGGTAGAGGCAATCATTCTTATGAGACTGACTGTTTCTTAAGAGGCACAACACAGCAATCTGTCAGTCAAGATATTTCACCACGAGGGAGGAAAGAAAAAGCCTGAGGTGGTGTAATATCCATGCATGCACCCATATGGCCCGTAGTCAAATTGAGAAATATTGTCTCTTGGGTCAATAAGAGGCTTTCTGGAGAGTAATTTAGTTCAGCCCAAATACATTTTCTATGCTTTCATAAGGCAGTGTCATATGTGTGAAGAAAAAAAACAGAAATAATGGTAACTGGAAACAGAATAAAAGGCAGAAAATGAATGAAGGGCAAAGTGACCTGACTGGGTGAAAATGTTCCCTTTAGTCTGCTCCTGGGAATAGTAATCACTCACACAGCATCATCTAAGCCTACTTACTTTCCTTCATACATTTGGATGTTTTTATAAAATGTAATATATTCCCAGCTGCCTTGGAAAACTTTTTCTTTCAGATTACCGTTATTTATTTTATGTTTGTGTCATTTTGTTGCCTATAAAATTACTCTCCGTGTGAGCAATCACAGATGACCACTCCTGTTCATCACCGCATTATTTACTTTAATCAAATCCTCTCTCATCAGCTTCCCACACTTACTTTAATCTATTGATTGCACACAGGTGATGCACTCTACAGGGGATTGTTCATGTCTGTGGTGACCTTCACCCACTGATTTACTGTTTTATCAAAATACAATCCCCTCTAATTCCAAAAGGGGGCAGTCTTCATCCTGTTAAATATGATAATAGGCCTACAGAGTCTGCTCAGCTGTTTATCTCTGCAGGTGAATGACAGCATTTACAGTAAAATCACTGCCAGCTGCCAGGTAAATGTGGAAACTTGAATTAAATATTTATTCTTTAAAACAGTGCATAACAACTGTCTATACCTCAGTTCATATCACTTAAATAGTCTTGAGTGGTACAGAGAGACGTTGAAATGTTTTTTAATTGTTCATCAGATGCTTTTGATGCACATGGTACAAAGATAACAGCATCATACTCTGGACTGCAGTCTATCAGTTGAGAATAGATGCTTAAACATTCATGAGATACGTGCATTCAAAAGTCATGAAAGCCCCCAGCTGCTTTTTGTTTTTTTACATGAAGCTAAAAGTGATAAAAAAAAAATTTAATGAATCACATGGTACACTTAACAATAAAAACTGGCTGTATTAATGTTTCGAAAGGACAAATATGGATTTTTACACAAAATTCAGTCACTGTACCTGGACTACGCAGTGGTTTATGGCTTGCTTTAAACCATGATTTGAGGGTTCTTGCACTATCTCTTTAATATCAGCATCAGCGGATGCTGTAATGATCATTGTCTGTTTGCCCTGAACTCTAAATGACTTTCTGTCATGACTCACAAATGTTAATGTTCCTTTTAAGCACTAAGTTCAATATTGACAAGGAGAGAAGTCATAACACTTTCTACTTTATATCTTTCTCCACAGGAAGGTGCCTGTCTCATCCACTTAATGTAAAAAAAAAAAGAAAAACCTCAAGGTGAAGGTTTGTCTTCACTCAAATAATTATATAATAAGCATGTGACATGTGATATTTTTCCTGTAGATGTTTGGATCTTACTGTATCTCCCATTTACCAGAATAATCTTAGTTCACTTAGTGCATTTTATGACATTACATTTTTCTTTTTCTTTTCTCCAACATTTTTTTGCTTGTTTGTTTTGAAAGAATTTGCACATCAAATAGTTGATTAGAAGTAAAAGTAATCATGATATAAGTGAAGGATGCAGAACATTTTACTTTACAATTATTTCCTCATAGTGTTTGTAGGAATTCAAGACAGGACAGTTTACCTCAAAATACATATTATTCCCCTGGCCATCAAGATTGTTTTGTTGTTAGTTGCAGTTCCAACTTAATTTCTTAATATAACTCAAAAACATTTTTTATTTCTTATTTTAATTTCACGTTAATACACCATGTTCTACATTCCTCTATAAAGTGGAGCAAGTTTAACTAACTGAGTGACAGCAGGGGGTAGGTGAGGTTCATTCTGGGGTCAGAATGGTGTTCTTTTTGCATATTTGTGTAAAATGTGAAGTTTTCTTTAAGAAAGGAACCTTGAATTAAAGAAAAACTCAAATGCAATGTCACTTTTAAGAAATCATCACCTGGTTACTCAAGACAATCCACGGACCTTGCTGTGAGCAGGTTCATATGAGAAGTGCTTTGTTTCTGCAACTCACACCAAACAATCTATATGGATAAATAGCATCACAGATTAGAGGAAAAAATTGTACCTTTCATTTTGGGTGAACTGTCCCTTTAAAATTTTGCTGGCTTTTTTGAACAGATATGTTCATTATTTGTATAATCAATATAAATTACTCTGTTTCTTTATCACATTCTAGCTCTGGCCCATATAGTAACAGGTGAAATGGAGGAATGGGAAGTTCCCACTTCTTTAGGACCCACAGAAGCTAAAGAGAACTCCTCATCACCAATAGGTACAGTATGCAGCTTAAAATATATGAATTATGCTTCTTTAGAATCTGAAATGGTTCAAGATAGCAGGGTTTTCAACAAATTCAGTACTTGTTTCAGTACACCTGCTCACTCACATATGTCCTGATACCTGTGTTTTTCTCACAGTTAACAGGTCTTGTGAGAATCTGGAGTGCTACATGGTCCTCACGAAGGCGGAGAAGACAGCCATTGGCTCCATCTGTTTCCTGGCAGGTCCTGTCACACTGCTGGAAAACGCTCTCGTGTTGGGAGTGATCGCTGCCACAGCCACCCTGCGGCAACGGCCGTCGTATCTGTTCATTGGCAGCCTCGCTCTGGCTGATGTCTTTGCCAGCTGCTTCTTCACCACCAGCTTCCTGGACTTCCACCTCTTTCGCCGCAGTGATGGCCCCACCGCCTACCTCTTTAAGTTAGGTGGAGTCACCATGGCCTTCAGCAGCTCAGTGGGGAGTTTACTGCTGACCGCTCTGGATCGCTACCTCTGCATCCACCAGGCCTCCAGCTATAAGGTGCTACTGACCCGCCGGCGAGCCCTGCTGAGCCTGCTGATCCTCTGGAGCGCCACCATCTTCATCTCCTTCCTGCCTCTGATGGGTTGGAGGTGTCCAACAGGGCTGACTCCACCCTGTTCACACCTGTTTCCCTACATCAACCAGGCATATCTGGCCTGCTGGACCAGCTTCATCCTGGTGATTCTGGCTCTCATTCTTGGGGCTTATGCTCTCATCCTGTGGAAGGCCCACCGCCATGAGTCATCCATGACCAGCATCCAGGGAGCAGCAGGGACAGGCCAGGCCCGCATGAGGATGGATATCCGGCTAGCACGCACCTTTGGCCTGATCCTGCTCATACTGGTGGGCTGCTGGCTTCCTGCGCTCTCCTTCATGTTAGCTGATGTCTCTGTGCTCCTGACCCACACCCAACAGAGGGCCTTCGCTTTCTGCAGCACCCTCTGCCTGGTCAACTCTGCAGTCAACCCACTGCTGTATGCACTGCGCTGTCGAGAGCTCAGAGTCGCTCTGCTGCCGCTGCTACACAGGCTGTGTGTGATCTTGAGGTGTAAAAAATCCTCAGAGGACACAGCCTCAGGGTTGCCCTCCATAGAAGACAACAACTTCACTGCCCTCTCTGAGGAAGAGATGCCCAGAACCAGAACCACTCGACTGAACTCGATCTCAGAAGTGGTGAACAATCAGCAGAACAACATGGGGAAATGAAATTAAGGAGTAGCTGTGTTTGTGTTTATGGCAGCGTACGTGAGATGTAAAACAGACATCACAAGAACTGCACTGTAGATTAAGAGCCATATCTGAAATACCCACTGTGTGAGCAAGAGTCATTTTCATCAGATTATAAATGCTGGCAAATAATTTTACCTTGCCTTATCGATAGAGGCTATTGTGGTAAAGTCTGTTGTAGAAAACATAATAGCAGCTAAAAAGACAGATAATTGTGCTATATTTGTGTTTCACTTGCAGCTACAAGATACACTGAAAAGACATGTAAGGATAAAACATTACTTATGATAAATATTTTATCACTATTACACATTATTTTTAAAGGACAGTTCATCTTAAAATCAAAAATATATATTTTTGCCCTAACCTGTAGTTCTATTTATTAATTTAGATTGGCTTGGTGTGAGTGTGAGAGTTTTGGAGATATTGATCGTAGAGATGTCCGCCCTCACTAAAATATAATTGAACTAAATGGCACTCATAACTCATAACTCATAATCTTAACTCACTGACTCAAGATAATCAACAGACCTTGTTGTGAGAAATACAGACTGTTTTCGTTCTACTGAACAACAACCACAAACCTTATCACCATGTTAGCTAGCTCAGGGATGCTAATGTTAGAGCTCAGCCAAGGAGGACAGCATTAATGTTTACACATAGACATATATACTAGAGGTATTAGGATTTTTCAATCCTTGGGATTTGGATTTTAAGGCCACAATTCGATTGGATTTTCAATTAAATTTTTTTAGCACTGATGGCTATGCCATTGTTAGAGTATTGAGTCTTGATTTGCAAAGGTCAACAGATCACTGGTTTTATGCCCTGAAAACTGTCATTTACATTTTCAAATTCTTCTTTAAGAAGATAGAAAAATGCAACTGCCAGCTACCAGTCAGCTGCGCCATGTCATCTTTAAAGTTTTGTTTTTCCTTCGGCAAGTAGGTCGAGGTGAAGAGAAAAAAGACATACTAGGAGAATTCTCAATCCTGCACTTGGTCTTGACCTATTCTCGATTCAGCTCATTTCGATCGGTTTTGATGTAGAATTAAAATTGTGATACCCCTAATATATACCTAGAAATGCTGCATTGGCATTGGGATCATACTTGAACATCTGCACCATATTGGACAGGTCAAAATTAGTCTGTTAACAAATACAAATAAACGGGGGAGCTGCGGTATGTCTGGATAAAAAGTTTTGTTCACAAGCCAGTCTTGAGCCTGGTCTAATATGGTGGTGGCCTTGACGTATCTCAGCAGCGAGCCAAAGCGGTCAATCTAATGTCTATGTATATATGTCTATTAGTTTACGTTCCACTATGTCACAAACATGAGCCTCTTGTCCATGAGTAGATGCACACTTCCCCCTGTGAGGTGATACTTTCGGCGGGTGTAGTTTGGCAAACAGAAAATAGTTTCTACATGAAACTGCTCACTACAAGGTCTGTGGATTATCTTGTGTAACCACGCCATGATTTCTGGAAGGAGACATTGCTGTTGAGTTTTCAAATCTATTTTTTGGCGCTTTAAGCACTACAAGTCGAGTAGAGAAGGCAGACATCTCTACAGCCAATATCTCCAAAACGCTGCAGCTGACACCAAAAGAAGCTAGACGGATACATAGTTCTACAGGTGGGAGGAAATATTTGGATTTCTGATTCTGGGGTGAATTTACACTTAAATTATAATAATAAGTAGGATTAACATGGTGTGATTTCACTTTTTTGTATTTTGTCTGACTGGAAGAACTACACACTGTAAGAGATTCTAGTGTAAATAAAGTGTCTCGTCTCTAGACATTTGTTTAGGTTGTGCAGACGGTTTAGTATATGCTGAGCTTTTTTCAAAGTGAGATGATGTAATGTGTCCAACCCCTGACCTTTGACCTCACATGTCAGTGCTTTAACACTCTCACTTCTATCACACACTGTGTCCTGTGAACTGAAGTGCTGACTTCACTTTTGGCTTCACCACATGGTAAAAAAGGTAGACTTGTTGTTGTCCATATGCTTCACTGTGACAAGAATGCAGTGAAATTTTCAGTTACTCATGGGTAGCACTTAGCTGTTAAGTTGCTGTAAATACAGTAGTAGTAAGTTTCATTACTGTAAATCTAATCACTTGTTATTACAGTAGTAATTACAGGACTGTAATTGTTATTACAGTAACAATCAGCACGCTTTTTTAAAATCACAACACTAATTCAACTACTGTAAAAGGCATTACTGTATTAATTTTAATACTATAAATTAATAACAGTGGAATAATTACATACTATAAAATGGAGACACTTAAATCACAAAAATGTAATTTATGTCTTCAATTCATTGAACTTTTAAATACTTAAATATATTTTAAACATTTTAAAGTGTTTTAGTTTGGCTCTTTCTCATTAAGTTCAAATTAATGCCGAATGTCTGTTTATGAGTCTTACAGCTGTGTATACTCTGATTATGGACACTTTTTTCTGTTAAAATAGTATTTTTTTCAAAGTTGTCAAAGTTTCAAGCGGAGATGTTTGAGCGTGTGAACTCAGCCCCCCTCTTTGATTCATTTAATCACCTTCTTGAAAAGCATTGCGATATTTGTGCATAACCAAAAACGTGTTGATATAAAATGTTTAAAATAATGTTTGAAAGTAGGTGTTTCTCCCTCCGATCACAAGTGTGTGATTTTCTTTTGTGTACGTATCTCTACCCCAGTCCTGCAAACTGTTGGCTATTTGGTTTGTTTACAGCACAGAGCAGGAGAGCATGTGTGTCACAAACTGCTGTAAAAACCCAAACTGAGACACATATTCTGTATTTGCTGTTTACATGTCCAAAGAATGCTCCTAAACCCAGAGTAATACCAGCATATCCCACATCCTTTCCTTTACAATATATTCTGCAATGTATTATAAGACAAATAACTTCTCTGTCTAACTTATCGCAATTAGTGGACACATAAAGTTGATAATATGTTTTTACTGAATCTTGAATCTCTAAAACCTGAAGTGGAAACAACACTGATGAGACATGTCTCCTTCCAGCAGCCCATGATTGAACTCCGTGTCATGAAGCTGCCTGGTAACAATTCCTCAAATCTGATATCTCTAATCAGATGGACCAGAGATCAAACAGGAAGTGAAAATGGAATAATGAAACTATCAGGAGAATATTTTCCAGAACACTTAATGTTGACGGGTGGTGGTTCTGCTCTTTTTTGTTTACATTCAAGAGTCTGATCACTAAACTTGAAATACTAAATGGATGGAGTGAAGCCAGTCAGGTCACACATAACATCAACCAGGTCACTTCAAACCTACTTTAGTTTTTGACCCCAAACTGTTTTTTTCTTGACTAATTAAAGTGAATTTTAATTTCTCTGTGTGTGCTCACTATTTAAGAAGTGACCAAAATCAGAGTAAGTAAGCATGACACAACAGGAATAAAACTCTGCAACTGCATGAGTTATCTATTCATAGTCAGTGTATTCCTACTACAGTAGTTGGCAGTTGGCACGCCTCCAGTTTGGAGAAGCAGCAGGAGTAACAGTGTAGGAAGCAATGCAATGCAGTGCTAGAGATGGGGTCAGCAACATAACATGTTTAGCCACCTACCAAAAACAAACCGACCTCACCTATGTTAGCAGCCCCCACTCAGGTCAGCAGCAGCTGCATGAGGGGTCGCCCCCCCTCACCCACAGGGAGGCCGGCAGCCCCCACCGAGGAGGCGCCCCCACCTGGGTCAACAGCCCTCCCCTATACATATTATACAGTAAGGATTTCTTCATTTTACTGTAATAATGCTGTGAAGCTTACAGAAATTTGTTAGTGTTGTTTATGCTCGATCATTTGTCCCTGAACATGCAGCCAGGGACACAGGACCCTGTGGGTTGCCTATCCTATCTGCACATGAATGCCAGGACTCCACAAAGGCCCCATGCACGGGAGGATTTCACACAATGTTCACCACATGATTCCAAGCAGTGTGCCGAGGTAAATGGGACACATGCCAGGAAGAGAACGCACACAGACACTAGAACACTCTTTGCAATAGTCACAACTGGCAGCCTCAGTAAAGCACAGACTGACATGCACTTAAACTCACAGGCGCACATGGGACGACAAAATGGAAAATCAGAAGTCTTGTGATGCTTGTTCAACTTAGGTCACTGAATACTGGGCAGAACACATTTTTACCACTCCATCAGCTGATTAAAGATAATACTTGACCATACTGTTTTGACTCTTTATATGTTTCTTTTCATCCATTAGTAAATCTTACTCATCTGTCACCTTTACTCATCATTAAGTGACAAAACAAGTCAGCAGTCTTTTTGCAATAACTTGTGAGAGTCACCATCTCTGCTTCAACCTTTTGGGTGGATCTTTGTTCAACTGTAAAAAATAAGCTATTTGTGTAACTGAAGAAAGTTAGTGTGCAGGCAGCCTTGATATTTTAAGTTGACCAAATTTGAAAAGACAAGTTAAGGTAATTTTGAGGTAATTATGATTCAAAACAAATAAACTTTCCTCGTCAAATAAACTTGATAACAATTTAGTTGTACTTGAGAAAACATGTTCATTAAGCTTAAGATATTTAGTTGAACCAACAACTCTTGAGTCACACTGACAAACATTTATTACTTTTAAGATGTATCATAATTTAATACACTTTAAGTGTAAGGACAGTTTTCATCATATGTTTTATTCAAATGACAAAAAAAGAAGTATTTCAGGAGAGTTTTGACTCTCAAACAATACCTGCTGGGAAGTCTCCTAATATGCAAATCATGTTTCTTTAGGAACTTCATGAATTGACTGAACTCTGTAAAGTACATTCATTCAACTCATCATTTGAAGTAAAAAAAAAAAAAAAAAAAAAAAAAAAGTTTAATTTACTTGAATAAATAAAACTTGTATATTTAGGTTAGGCTATTAACTAAAGATTAGTTGATTTGACTAAATTCCTGTTTGAATGTTTACAGTGTGCCAGAGGTTACGGGGATGGGAGATTGCCGAAAGTTAGTGGGAAAATACAAGAGTAGTCAAGAGTAATGCACAATTAATATGTGATGATGATGATGATGATGATGCCAAAGCATTTCATCTAAATAATTATGAAACATGCTCTATAAAAGCCAAAGCATTTGTGCAGTCTTTTGATTTAGATTTTTCAACATTTTCAGAGTCAGAACTGTTCTTTGTTGTTGTTGTAATAGTGATGTCAGTCAGATTTGGTTCATTCAGAGCTGTGGAATATTAAATCATCCATCAATAAATGAATATATGCATGAATGAATAAATAAATGTATGCCCCATTTATATGAATGAAAGTAGACTAATAGAAACACCTCTTTGTATAATGCAATACAATTCAACAGCATCTCAAACCACAGCCTTAAAATTTATCATTAAGTTGACAGTGGGTGGATTTTATTCTTCAAAATCTTACACATAACTAAATGAAAATATAAATTTATGTAATGGAAAATATGATTGCTTTTGCAACTATTATGAAAAAATACAAAAATGCCACTTGATACTGCCAAATACTTCCCCGCAGTATAAACTACTCTAGATGCAAGCTTCTATAAATATTGCACAACAGTATCCTGGCTGTGTCTTTAGTTCTTTCCAGGGGTTATTTAATTATTTAACATCAATGATTGCATAAGGTTTAGTTTTGTTTGTATTTACATATAGTAATCCATTATGCATTAACAAGCTAGGACATTCTTGTAAAAAAGGTTTTTAATGCCAATGACTTTTTCTTTCCAATCAGGGATCAGCAGAGTTCATTTTTTCTTATCAGTTTATCTTATGTGCTAGGAAACTACTGTCACCGCCAGATGAGCATTGGGTAGTGAAAACTGCAGCACATTGATGGGTGATTCATTACTGGACAATACCAGTTTCAATGGATTACTCAAAACAATAGACAACAGTGAGTGTGTGACTGATTATTGATGCATATGAAACAACAGGAGAGGTGTGGAGAATGTAGTTGTCAAATCAACATGAGAAAAGACCTCAAAGTAAATTATCTCTACTTATAATTAGGGCCTGTCTGATACTGGATTTTTTTCAACCAATGAGCCAAAGCATAATAATGACCCGCTCACTGTACATTATCCTGTGTATTACATGGTTATGTACAAAAAATCAATAAATTGACACAAAATGTTTGATTTTAAAATTATTCTAGTGATTTAACAATGATTTTATTGTTCCTCCAGAGACTGTTATCAAAACTGTGTCCATAACAATGCTCTGTTCCTTATTAAAATGGTCTGTTTATGTGAACGATCTGCTATACGTAAATAACAGACCTTATAATGCTGTAATTGACCAATCAGAATCGAGTATCTACTAAAGCCATACATTAACCATCAATGATAGCCTTTAACCATAAACTTTGTATTTAGTTTCAAGACAGCATGTGAAAACAGAATGTAAAGCCTGTAAGTTGCTGACAGACGGTCCGTTGAAATAAAGATCTGCTTTCTACCAAAGCAGATTAAAGTCCAAACATCACCCTGGAGTTCATTTTTAAGCTTCTTGATCTACCTGACCACCACCACCAGACGTCTCGTGAACCTTCAATTTGAGTTCAACGGAAAGCAATCAACAACACCAGTGGGGTTGGCGACAGGAAATCGTAGCATATAAACGATAAAACATAAAACAAAGTCAGATTTTATTTCAGTAATTATTACGCGTTAAGTTACTAAACAAAGTCTTGATAACATCCGCAATTCAGAACAATGGAATATATAAAATAATAGGTTGTAAATATATAAGAACCCCCCTCATTCCACCAATGGTTGGGTCCGCCATTGTGACGTTTTAAAAATTCAGCAGGCAGGGTCGGCAGTTGGCTTACTACTCAGAGAAGAAAATCCGTTGTTGTGGAGAGGAAGAAAGGCACAAGAAATTCGAGGAACGTTAAACGTACAAACCACGAGCGTTAAACCCCAGTTTTTGCGGGTCGTTTTTCCTTCAATTTTTTATTTTTTCCGTTTTGTTTAGCTAACATGGCTTGTGGAGCTACGTTAAAGCGGTCGATGGAGTTTGAGGCCCTCCTCAGTCCCCAGTCTCCCAAGCGGAGAAGGTGCAATCCACTACCGGGGACTCCTAGCACTCCGTCCCCGCAAAGATGCAACCTCCGTCCCCCCGTCGACAGCCCAACGCACTCGATGTCTCCCCCGGCCATAGGAGGTGAACACAGGCTTACACCAGGTATGAAATTAAGACGGACTTGACGTTTTTTTCCTGCGTTTCAGGGTGGGTGTCATGGGGGAGGGGGTTTGGGTGGAGTGGAATGGATAGCTAGCTAGTTGAGAGAATCAGAATGGGGGTTGGAGGCTAAACGTTAGCCTGGCTAAGCTAACGCCAGGACGGGGAACGTCGTCGCTAAGTTACCGACACAGATCAATTTACTAATCGTAATAAATTACTAGATACACAAAACCAGAAGTATCTGTGCAACTATTGGATTCACAGCTCTTTGCATTGCTGAAGCAAGTCTTTTAGCATGGGGGAAATTGAATATTGCTAACACATGACTGCCTTTATTAGCGTTGCATGTACAGTTTGCAGCTGGAATGTTCAATTAAACATGAATTTGTAGGTAGTAACAGGATTAAACGAAAGATCTTACTTATACCTTAATATGGGCATGGGTGGTATCTATCTTTTTTCATACCCTCATACCTTCCTCACATTTCCCCAGGGTGTACGGTATCTGTGTGAAAAAAATAATTTTGAAAAGCTTGTGATGGACGTCATCATATCATATAAGAAATGGTCTAGCTTACAATACTTTGTGTCTAATATGCAGTTAGCCTTTTTAGACAACTCTTACTAAGTTTAAATACTTATGGCCCATAGATTAATGAATTCATAGGAAATAAGCACCCATATCCCATAGGTTCTTCATAAGGACCTGATAGCACTTATTGTCACGGATACCAACACATCATTTGGCTGAACGGAGATGATTTATAGATATGTCATGTGGCTGATGTAATGCTTTTATATTCGGAAGAAGTCATGTCAAAATGAAGTTATATGTGGCAGTATTTTCCTGATTCCATATCTAGTTATATTTAATTAATTTGCAAGGAGACCGAGACTTTTGAGCAGAAATGACCAGCCTATTGTTTTATACCTCCAAATGATTGTTCTCTTGCAAAAGTTCCTGTTGTAATAAATTAAGTTCACTTTATATTTTATTTTCCATCAATTAAACAAAACCACAGCTTCTATGTTTCAGATAACTTTGTTAACAATGGCAGTATTGAAAATCATACCCTTTTTTTTAAAAATACCCTGGTGTACCATAACACCTCTATACCGCCCAAGCCAACTTTAACACCTGGATGACAATCAAGCCTGTTGGCTCTCCTGAGAAGACAAATGGCATCCCAGCAGCAGGCACATCATCGCAGGATGTTAATTAGGAGCTGCCTGGGTAATGTTCCTTGGCTTTAGTGCCACAATTGTCTTGCACTGAGGTGGGGGAGTTACCATTATGCACCACAACCATTTCTTTTCCTCGTCAGGCCTGGAGGGCATTGTTCATTTCCTTTATGTCTGTACTCTACTCTCCCATTGACTTGGAAAGCTCCACTGTGAGCCTTGGACGGGTGTGGGGCGCACAAATAGACACAGGATAATTGCCTAGATGTCTCCACCGTGATCCAGTGAGGCTTATTGTGTGTGCCAGTCACTCAGATTGGGCAGCATGATAGCAGTGAGGCCTAATTCGGACGCTTTTTAAATTCTAATTTAAAAAAATCTTCACTTCATTGCTGGGGCTGGGTATTGTTTTCTTTCGTATCATAAATTATGATACCAGTACCCTTAAAGTGATACCTATACCAATAGATTACTTAATTTGAAACATTTTTTTTCTACTTCATTTGATAACAATCATGCAAATGGAAACATTTCTGAAATAATCCTTTCACATGTTATGCGTTTATTTTGTTATACACCACAGGCGTGTAATATAACCATACTTTTGAATGTTTTGGTGGTATCTTGGCATGCTGAACTGCCTACTCAATCCAAATAAACCATGCTCAATTTAAGTACACCTCAGACTGTATGGGTTGTAGCACTATCCATGTGCTGTAGTAGTGGGTCAATTACCTGTCACATTAAATCGAAGAATATTTGCGGCGATTGGCTGCAAGCAAAAGCATAGAAATAGTCTTATAGTTTTTCTATATCTGGGTACAAAAAGAATCGAATGCAAGTATCGTTTGACAGGGGAAGTTATGATACTACTTGGCACTGGGTTATTTATATCTTAAAGGTATTGAGTACCAGTACCCAGCCTTTTCGTTGCTGTGAAATGTTAGAGGATTACCTGTGCTAAGTCATGCTGTTGTCTCCTAGATTGTCATCTGCACCCCAGTGATAAGAAACTGTTTGCTGATAGCACCGCATATTATGAAGAACTTGGTTAGTTAGGGTGCAAGTTAGCTCTCTAGTTGCTATGAGGTGCTTTCCATATTGCAGTAAAATACTGTCAAGTCCAGTGACTATGAAGTATGACTATGAAAGTGTTATTATTTTAGAATGATCCATCCTTCATTGTTACCAGGGGGCCTGTATTGAGTCCCTTGTCACACTTCCCCAGGGCCAGATATTGTTTAAAAAATTGCGATACCAATACCAAGTGATACCGATACCAGTAGTGTGCTTAATTTGATACCTTTTTTCCCCAGTTCATTCGATACTCATTATTTGAATGAAAGCATTCCTAAAATAACCCCTCTGTGTTTTATGCATTTATTTTTATCAGTCTAATGCCAATATCGATACAGCAACATTACGTATTTGCAGATACCAATCCAATGCAGTTTTTCCCCCTCTTTTAAATAACAAAGCTGTGTTTAGATGCACTTTGCGTCACCTAGCCATCTGAAAAATGCCATGCTCAAACTGTAAAACAAATATTCTACTCCCATGAAAGAAGAAATACATTGCCCACAACATTGTATACTGCTGCTTCTTATTTAAACTTTTTCACACAGAAGTTTTAGCAGCATTTTCGATTGATCCACACCATTCAAACAACATATCTCTCTTTACGACGTGTCATTCAAATTTTTAATTAATCATTTATGCGATAGTTTAATGGACTGTGTCGGATTATACTTCTTTTTTTGTTCATCAAGATCTGATCCATTAACTTTAGCTAGTATCTGATGGGTGCTATCGCTGGCACACTGAAGAGCAAACTTCATCAGAGACACCACATTTGACTTCACGTCACCACATGTTGTATGGATTGTAGCTTTTGTGGGCCAGTCATACGTCACAAAGAATGCTTGCCTTGACTGGCTTTGAGCAGAACTATACAAATAGTTTTTTTTTTTTTTGACACACATCTGGGCACAACAGCGATCAATGGTGTTGGAGCATCTGTAGTATTGAATACCAATACCAATACCTATTTCCTTATTTCTAACTTTTTAAATGTAGTTGTCAACGTCTTTCCATAACATGATCAACTAAGGCTTGGGAAAATGATATGTTATTGTAATGCATATTGCCCTAAGTTTCAGTTGGCATTCAACATGGAAAATTTACCTGCAGAGGAGATGAGTAACTTGTTTTCCCTGAGAAAATGAAAGTGTAATGTGAGCTACTCGTGGAGATTATTTTCATTAAAACGATAACTAACAAGAGTCCGCATTGTCCCAAATGGCACAATATGCCTGCTGTGTCACGTAAGACAAAGGGCAACTCATGGTCTCTGCTGTTCCAGTTTTTGCACTGTAAGAAAAAATGTGCTACGTCGCTCATAGAGAAAGCCATGGAAGGTTTGTAGAGAGCATCAGCACGCACACACACGCAAATGTAGGTGTCGTCACAGCTGGCTTCCTGTGAAATGCATTTATTTCTGCTTCTGGTGAACTGTGTAACTCTTGTCCTGGTTAGCGAAAAGATTTATAGTGATTTAGAGGTGTTGTTATTCTAAGAAGATACAGGGCAATTCCTTGTAAATGCTTAAAGGTGAAGACACATTCTCTTGCCCCCGTTACTGCTCAGACTATTTATGCAATCTGATTTGCTTACCCTTACATAATGGTATTTATAGTGCAGCTATGATTATGTTAGTACACAAAATGAATCATTAGTATTTGTTTTTTTCCCCCCTCAGATAGTCTGGTCAGACATTGTTTATCCAGCCTGAACTTAATGTTAAGAATCCAACAGGCCTCTTGTGCATTGCATTTCTTTCAGAGTCTGTCTGCCTAGTTGAATTACAGCACAGCAGCTGGGAGGGAGAAGTAATGTAGATTTGTCTGCTGCAGACATGAGGTCCAGATACAAGGTATTATACTCACCTTCATCCAGAAAGAGGCCCCTCCTGGGACTGGTGCTGCAGGCCTGCCTTTCTGCTGTGGTTTGCCAAGTGAAAGCAGTTTTGTATTTAGCGAAAGGTCAGCTGTCATCCCTCCCACCCGTCTCTACCCACACATGCTTTCCAGCTAGTCAGGTTTGCTTGTGGTGAGCAAGACTATGTGCGGGCGAGACACGGGGATCTGACACTGCCAAGGTATCTTTAGGTAATTATTTCACAATGTAGATAGCATCACCTACCCACCTATCTCCTCTGCCTCATTCTTGTGCTGCCAGTCTGGGCTTGTGCTTTGGTAAAATTTCCAGTTGGTACAGATGACGCTGGTGTTTTCCTGGGACATGCCGTTAACTTCAAAATGTGAGAGGTCATAGTTCAGGGCTAAAACCTGGGTCAGGCTTCAAGACTGTTAAGTATCCTGGGCTAAACCCTGCCTACTGTCTGATCAGGATGGTTGTGATGACAGCAACGGTGGGAAAAAAATCGCATACTACGAATAAGAAGTGAGTAATACAGCTAAATCTTCTATTGTTGTATAGGTAATTTCATTTAGCAATAGTTAGGGAACACACCTATCCAAC
>JAJHUR010091713.1:0-31347 GCA_027495735.1 Lutjanus campechanus | reverse complement strand
AACTAACAAAATACTAAATATCTGCACGGCCTTAGAATTTGAAGTTAAAGACGAGGTAATTTTGTGATACTTAAAACATATAAAGTTTTTCTGGGTTTCTTGGTTTGTACTTGAGAAAACATGATCAGAAAGCTTAATATATTAAGTTCAACCAACAACTCTCAAGTTATGATGAACAAAACAAACAAATTTGATTGCCTTTTACGTTTTCTCAGTTTGAAAAGTCAGTTCTTCATTTCACACAAAGACCAGTTTTGTAATGCTGCAAGTTGGACTGCCAGTAACAATTATTATCATTATCAATGAATCTGTTGATCATTATCTCAATTAATTGATTAGTTGTTTGGTCTATAAAGGGCCAGAAAATGGTCATAAATGTTGATCACGCTTTCCTAACACCAAGATGACATCCTCAAATGTCTCGCTTTGTCCACAACACAAAGATATACTCTTTATTTTCATAGAAGACTAAAGAAACCAGAAAATATTCACATTTAAAAAGCTGAAATCAGATCATTTGGATCTTTTTTTCCCTAAAAAATTTCTCAAAACAAGCGATTATCAAAATAGTTGGTGAATAATTTTTCAATAGTTGACAACTAATCAATTAATTTGCTAATTGTTGCAGCTCAAGCTGCAAGGCAAATTTCAGGAAGGACTTTCTTTTCTTTTTTTTTAGCCTCTATACTGTCAGTACCATCAAATCAAACTTTGCACACACACCTTCATTGGTCTGAGTAAGCAGACTTCCTTAAGTTTCAGAAAGGAGAGACTGATCAGCACAGAATGCATATTTAAAACAATATATAATCCTCTGCAGAAGACGGCTCATCTCTTAAGATTAGAACTTTTGATTAATGGTGCTAAAATGGTGATCGAAGCATTAAGATTTCAGTAGCCACCAATTATACCTCACATAAACTTAACTTTACGAATGTTAAGCTGTAGGGAAAGTATTAATATGTTGCCAGAATCATGATCAATGACTGTTAGCTCAGTCAGCTAAATCCTCGACCCCCCTCCAGTTAGACGGAGCTCGGAATGAACCATCCCTTTGTTTTTAATCTTGACTCCTCGCCTCCTCCATAATCCAAACTGTTCTTCACCGTGTAATAACTGTCTCTCATGTGGAGCGGACTTTCAGCTCGTACCTCAATAAAACAGAAACCCATGGTCATTTTGCGGCCACTTTGGGGAATGCAGAGTCTGGCTTTTCTAGCCCGCTGCAAAGTGGTGCGATGGGAGCAGCCGAATGAAAAGGCTGGGTTTGTTTTACATAAAGGCTGCAGCCATCAGGACTCAGCAGGACAGGCGGAGAGTGGCTCTCTGGGCCCGATAAATCATGACCTGCATTCATTCATTCAGCACATTCAGACCCAGACACACATTTCTCTCCCAGCCAGCTCTGCTGACTCCTCATTTCTGCTCCTGTTTAATATGTGACCTTATGCTAGGATTTTTAGTTTCACTGTTCAGGGGGAGAAAAAGTGAAGATGGCTGACAATAGAACTGTGAGATTCGAGTTTTGGATTCACGTGAACCAAGAGAAGATCTTTACTTTTATTTCCAGATAGACAAACACATTTAAAGTTATTTTTATCCCAAGTGCTCGTCAACTATTGGTGTATATTTTTCCTTTCTTTCAGGTGAATGCACGGCGCCCTTTAGGTTTAATGGAATTCATAGTAGTGAGTGACAGGATTTGAATAGGCTGGAGAAAATGGGGAGGTAAAAGGGGCATTAGGAGTAGCTAAAGAGGTGGGGGTTGGCTAAAGACTGACACCATCTTCTGCCTGTGACACAAGCACACACACACACACACACAGATATTCAATAAAGGGTCAAGGTACAATAATTTGAATACGTTTGTGGTGTGTGTGCTTGCGCGTGCGTGTATATGCATGTAATGTGCAAAAAAACCCTTTTCACTCTTTGTTTCAATGGCTGAAAAGATCTGCAAGACTAAAGACACAAAGCTATTTTAGCTACCGGTACCTCAGACACACAAGACATCAACACAATTTGGCGTGACTGCTGAAAAGAAAAAAGAAAAAACACAGCAAAACTTAAAGGCATAGTTTGGATTATTTGAAGTGGAGTTGTATGAGGTGCTTATCAATAGTCAGTGTCTTACCTACAGTAGATTGTGGTCGCCATGCCTCCAGTTTGAAGATGCAGCAGGAGTACTGGTGTAGGAACTGTTAAACAATGAAGGTATTTTAGCCACTTAACAAAAGTCCCATCTAAATAAATCCATACCATTTTAAGTGTACGTTGTATGTAGAATATTTTCACTGCTTTACTTTGCCGTCAGCCAGCCTTTTCTGATGGCAAATTGCTATTATTTAAGCCAAAATTGCTCCCTTCAAACCAACCAAACTCCATAGACAAAATCAGTCATTTCACCTCACAAAACTCTGGAGTTGCTGGTCTACCACTGCCTCGATCATTTAAGTTGTTTGTGTTAGTGTGTGACTTTGGTGAATCTCAACTATCATTTTAAAACACCAAAGCATGCACTTTTAGGTGAACATTTTTAAGTGGCTGAAACACCTTTTGTTGCTGATCCTGCCCACATTGATTAGCTTCTGTGCTGCTTCTCCAAACTGGGGGCATACAGACCTCCACCTGCTGTAGGTTATATACTAACTGTTGATAAGTTCTCATAAAACCCTACTTCAGATAATTCAAACTTTCTCTTTAAACATTTCACTTCGAAACACGATAGTCAAAGTAGTTCAAGCAACAGCTTTAGCGCTCATACTTTTCTAACTCCTTACTGATGGAAGATGGGTAAAGAGGTCAGGGCAGAGGTTGGTGATGGTAATTGTTTGTTGGTTTAATGCTCAGTGTGCTGTGTTTACTTCCTATACAACACTGGTTAATTATGTCCTCCGACTGAAAGCAGAGCTGATTACCACATGACAACCCAGACTCATATGTCCACACTTGTCATTAGAACGGTGTGATGGCAGAGACCATGCGAATGCAGTCGCCTTTGTCTGACTTTGGCCAGCGATAATTGTGTCTCGTGCCACAGAAATCACCTCAGCAGCGCTCGTGGCAAATTAATGATGCCAATGAGACAAACAGAGGGAGAAATTAGAACAAATTCTGCAGTCAGTAACTCCTGACAGATGTTACTTTTATAAAGTGCTTGGAAGAAGCAAACATTTCCTTGGATGGAGCTTGTAACCACGGTGGGGTCTTAAATAAACATGTTACACTGTACGTGCAAGTGTTTAGGACTGGCAGACGTCTGGATTCCTCACACACTAAACAGACAGCAGTCTGTGATAAGCAAAGGCTCCCATTGTTATTAATTTGTTATTTCTCCTCTGTTTGGTTCCTGGCTGGATTATCGTGTTGAACACACAGTCCAAATTCCACTGTAAACATTAGCAATTAATCTTCTCACCGGCTCTCCCCCCTCAAATGACTGTTTTACATAAAGCTGATCAAATTAAGTTGTTTGCAGTGGCCAAATTCTGTTGTCACTTTGTCTGGAAATGCTACAACGTTCATTTACTGATAGACGTGGTGCATTTCTTTGTTACAGTAACTAACCATCATCAGAATGAGTCTCTTTTTTTTCTGCTCTTGCATGTCTCGTGTGCAGTCGACATTCTCAGCTGGAGCTCTGAACCAGAATGGGTGTGCACAACAGAAAACAGCCAGTGCGATTTATATTCGAGTAATCCTTTAATTGCTTCATGGCAAAATGTCTATACCATATTAAGTAATTCAATACAGCCAGTTAATGGAAAGGCAGGGGGAGATATCATGTTTTGCATAAAACCTTGAAAGCCACTGCTTCACAACGTGGTCTGCCTCTTTCATTTTGATCACATTGACATATTCACATCCGAGGTAATCCCCCAATCTATTTTGGGGTGAGGACTGAAGATGATCGGACTCTCTGAGAAGGCTAGTACAAAACCACTGTCACAATCACCACGTTTTTTTGTATCAACATGAAAAATACAATAATTCCTTGTTGAAACTATAATATGTAACATTTGTATAAAAATGCTAGACATACAGTATGTTTTATATTTTCTTGATTTGTGTACTTTCATTATCCTAAATGTTTCCAACAAAGGTCAGACCCAGACATATCCATAATATTTTCAAGAAGGGGTGTCACAATTAACCAAATCCACGATTTGCTTTGGCTTTTGATTTTAAGGTCAGTTCATTTTTTCCATTTTAAACTGGTTAATACAACTTTAATGTATAAACTTGTCTAACACTGCCATGATTTGGCTGATTTTATTAATCGATTATTAAATTAATTGCCAACATTTTGGTAATCAGATAATTGGCTTGAGTATTTTTTCAGGGGTAAAAAGTCAAAATTCTCTGATTCCAGCTTCTTAAACCTGAATATTTTCTGGTTTCTTTACTCCTTCACGAGAGTAAACTGAATATCTTTGGGTTGTGGGCAAAACAAGACATTTGAGGACGTCATCTTGGGGTTTGGGAAACAGTGATTCAACATTTTTCACCACATTTTATAGACCACACAACTAATCAGTTTATCCAGAAAATAATCAACAGATTAATTGACAATGAAAATAATTGTGACTCATGTCAGATAGATTTTCTGCTATGGTGGTTGTTTAAAAGTAACAAATCCTATTAACCCACGCTACCTCACAAAATCGTTAAAACTATGCATTTTGTTGTTGTTTTATTGTGAGCAAGACCCCTATTGGAAAAACTTACATATTGAGTGTTTAAGAGCTACGTAAACAACCAGTAACCAATGTACATCACATATTTCTAATGTTTTATACAAGTAAAATCTGACAAATGTAAATAATTGTGTTGAAATCAGATAAATGCACAATTTTCCATGTCACACTGCATCCCAGTTCATAACCTAGCATAACATGAGTCAGGTCAGAATGCATAACTAATATGTAAATAAATGCGATCACAGTTTCACATATGATTCATCAAGTAAACACGTCGAACAATTGGGATTATTGTGACAGCACGGTATATGTGGTCATGGTCATAGAACAGTGAGAATTATATATCTTCACTATTCTTATATGTTTTGAAACATCCATCATTTGCAGGCCCCTTGTGATGGCCTGAGGGACATTTAGAACACATGAAGACATCAGGAGCCCTATCGACTAATGCCTGGAGTAGTATCTTTATCTGGCATCCATTTCTCCGAGGATGACTGACAAAAACAAAGACTGTATGGGCGGAGCGTCTTAAAAAGCATCTGACCTGCATCTGCATAGCAAACCCTGTCATGTCATAATGAAAATTTTGACAATATTCAAAGAGAACATGATGGAAAGCAGTAAACCATGAATGCTGTTTGAAGATATGTAATGCTCTCCTGGGAGTAGGCTGTCTGAGTGGTGGACCTTTCTTTGCTAACATCATTCAGAGGAACCGGTGGGCCTGAATGTTTTGGAATCATCAGCTTTTCAAATGTATGCATGCATGGTGCATAATGAGCTCCAATTAAAGTGTTCTGTCTTCACTTAACATAGAAAGCTCAGTTTCTCTTGTTTTGTCGTGGGAGGAGGAATTAAGTGTTGCGGAACATCTATATGGTATAGAGTATTTTTTAAAATGTGTGCATGAATTTATATGCTAAAGTGTTTGAATGTAGGACTCAGATTCCAGGAATTCAACATTCAACATTTAGTTCGTCATTTTTTGTGCACTTTCATCCATAGAAAACATAGCAGTGTTAACACAAGAGATGAAAAGTATCTAAAACTGGCTTACAAACAAGACCAAAAAAAACCCCCACAACAATACAACTAAAACATATTCAACTCAATCATACGGATTAGGAGCATAGATCAATAAAGTGCATTTGTTTTGAATAAGAGCATGTTTCAGATTAAAAAGTGCATGTTTCATATTTAAAGTCATGTTTTAGATTAAGAACTCATGTTTCACATTAAAAAGTCCATGTTTCATATTACAAGGGAGCATCTTTCAGATGAACAACTCCATGTTTCAGATTACAAAGTGCATGCTTTAGTTTCAAAAGTGTACGTTTCAGATAAAAAAGAGCCTGTCTAAAATTAAAAAATTGCATATTTCAAAAGGAAGGGGTGGGCAGTTAGGCAGCGAGGGCGCCTTGAAGCTATACCCATATTTACTGAATTTAGAAGTGATCTTTCACACACAAGACAATGACATGTTTGATCAAGGCTTTAAACAAAACTAAAACAGAGCAGGCCGACAATGGTCACTGTGAGAGCAATGGCTTGTTGACACCATTTAACTGCTGGGACGTAAACCGTCCATTGTCAAGGCCAACAGGCGGCCATTGGCTGCGCTGATCACCATGTGAAACAAGCTTAGAGCGAAGGTCCAGCCAAGCTTTCTCTTCAATGGAACCCTCCGGTCCCTGCAGGACTCGGGGTGTCAGGGGTCACAGCTACGGGCAACCCGGTCCAAAGCGAAGGTCAGCAGGGCTGACTTAGGTTTATACTCCAACAAAAGGGCGGGGACGCAGAGAGTGAGACTTACGGGTCAGATGGATTACTAAAGAGAGCGTCGTCCGTTTGTTGTTTGTTGTCTAATCCTCTGGGAACAGAGAACAGTCAGTGTTGCCCTCTACAGAGAAAATAAAGTAAGTTTGCCATGCAGTGGAGTAAGAAGTGATTTATGTGGGAATCAAACCTGTCAACCTGTCTGTAAGAGTTAAGATACTCAACGCAAGGCAAGGGGTTAATGGCAGTTGATTTATAGTTCAGAGTTGGATTGATTAACCATTGATAGCACAACCGCAACAATAGACAGAATGAACTTGATCAGTCTGTATCTCTTGCTCCTGTGCTTTTATTCTATTCTCCCCAGACTTTACATTAGTGTGTTTAAACTAGGTTTGTGTGCCCATCGTCTGTTTTTTTGGGGTGATTTTTGTCATTTTATTTTGCTATTTTAAAGATTTACCTCCAAAGAATGAGTGAGAGCATCTGCTGAGTGACAGACTCAGCGAACTACAGTAGTTCAAAGAGTCCAGCAACAACAGAGAGAGGCAGATGGGGAAAAAACAGCCTGTAGAGCCAGAATATTTTCACATCTAACTTGGTTAATTTAATCATTTATTTGGAACAAATCAAAGCTGGTGATTGCTGTAACAGTGGAAAGACAAACCAGTATGTTTTTGGTGAGTTTTAATTTGTTTCTGTTCAATTTGAATGAAGGTGTACAGTTGTATTTTTCTGTTAAATAAGGAAAGGAGGTGTAAGTATATTTCCTTTCTTGACAAATTGTGAGTTTATTTTGTTTATTTATTGGACTAAAAAGCTAAGAGAGCACACACACCAGGAATATAACAGGCAGGTTGGAAAATTTTAGCACATTGCCCAAGCCTAGTTTATCCTCCTCATGTGACTTCAGTCCACACCTCTGCCACTTGGTGTAGCTTCAGTATAGCTACATTTTTGACGCCTGCCGTCACAGCCTCAAGCTATAACCCCTTTATGCACAAATATAATTTCCTCTTTACACCCTCTGATTATAAATGCTGTGTTTCTGGATGCAAAGGCAACATGTTTCAGGAGTGCAAAAGTACAACAATTTCCCCTCATAGCAACAATAGTAAATGCTTACCCGCAAGCTTTTGAATGTACTGATTTCCCTGGCTTGCACAATTTTTGTAGCTTAAAGGTAAAGATCTCAATCTGCAGTGGATGAGTAAGGACAGGGAAGGCCAAGAAGACAATGGATACAGGCCAGGGGACAGGGATCTCATATTTAGCTCGTGATTGCACTCAGGGTAGACAATAAGTAAGATTCATTAGGTCATTTTTTACTTGCGTCTGCCAAGATCTGGAATGAAATGTTAAATGTTTCATGGGCTAAGAAAAGGGCAGAATTTGTCTTTGTGTTTGCCATCAGAGAGGGAGAGATGGAGAGGAGGGAAAAGCGAGAGAAGAGAGGGAATATGATAGACAGAAAGATATAAAACAATGAAAATAAGGAAGGATGGGGTGAGACACAATGTGAGGGGAATACTGCGAGAGCAAGAGGGGAGTCTGGGAAGGAAAGAAGGACAAAAAAAGAAGGGATGGAGGAGTGAGGAGAGAGAGTAAGTGGGAGCAAGGAAAGGAGGGAGCATGTATGGCTGGGTGTTTTGGGCTGTCTGATGGATGAGGGTGTAGTGGGGTTGGTGGGGGCGGTGTCTCCTGAATGATGATGGCCTAATATCATCATCCCCCTGTCAGGCCTAATAGGCTTTCCTTGGTAGAAATCACTCACACAGAGCCGCCATAATGCCCAGGCCCCTGACAGCATCATCCATCCACTCAAGCCAAGCGAACGTCTCCAAACTAATAAGGAAATATATGGTTCAAGGAGATCTGAAAAATTAAACAGGTAGCTTATGAACAATTTGTTTCACAGGGATGTTTATTATATTTATCGAATGTTGCAGCGGTTGAGGTGTCTCTCTCGATTCGGCTTCATGTTTGAGACATTGGCCCGGAGCATGATATGCTGACAAGGCAGGTCTGCAAAGTATGGAATAAACACCTCCTCTACCTCAGGGTTGGCCTTGTCCTGTAGTGTTGCCTGGCCTTACTTTTGTCACTCCTAAGCACGACAGAACAGCTCCTTCATCTTAGTAAAGCTATATTTTTCCACCGTTGTTGAATTACCAATATGCGCAAGCAGGGAGGGTCATTATCAGTTGGAATAAAAATACTTTTTTGAATCCTTAATCCCCTGATCTAACAGTCCATTGTTCACATCTTCTAAAATATTCTAATTTTAGCGGCAGAGCTTTGGAGGAGTCACCCGTTCTTGTTTTCCTCGCAGCGAGCCTATCTGCAGTACACCTGTCATTGCTTTCCCTCATGCAATGGCTGATCACAGCACACTTTAAACATGGTTACTCTCCTCTTATCTCTTCCCATACCCTACCGATCCCGCTATCTCCAATCACCGCTTTAATCATGTGACACCTTCTCAGCACCCCCCCACCTCACTACCTCCCCACTCGTCCTCCTTCTGCATCTACAAGAGAAAACTGCCGCCATCAATAACGACGAGAACTTTTTCAAAGTCTGCTCTTAAAAGCCCCTGTCCCATCAAAATGGTCAGATTTCATTATCGATCGTGTGCTATGAAAAAGAGACTCTCTCGCGCATTAGGCAATCATTGTTTTGGCTTCACTTTGAGAAGCTATACATACATCCCTAACATGGCGATAATGCATTTACATCACAAGTCCTCCACTGTCTTTCTTATGCATATAAACTAATTACTTGAATACTCTTCACTCTTTCTGACAGTCAATATTTGAAGTTGGAGGGGGGATGGAGTGGACCTTGTACACATTCACAAACATACATATATTCTTTGAGTTGTACTTTGCATATAAGGACACTGTGCAATGTTACCACTAACTCAAAGAGTAGATTCATCAGAGATTTTGTGAACAAGGATATCTTGATTCTTTATACTGTCAATCTTGTTTTTATTATCCCATTTTTGGAAATCTGGGTCTATGTGTTGTTTTTGTTGTCAAACATGGCAACCAGGGGTTGGTACAGTAGTAACAACTTACACAAAATGCACATGAGTAAAAAAGAGTTTTTTTAAGGAACAAATACTTTTCACGTTTCTTTCTTTCTTTTTGTACTGTATTTCTACTCTTTACTTGAGTATAATTAAGTAAAATAATAGTAAAATAATCTATATACTTTTTGCTACATTTGTCCTTTATACCTTTGTTACAACTGGTCTGCTAAAAGTCTCCAAGTCTGCTCTTGGCTCACTGTAGGTGCATGTAATGTTGCAACCGGTAGCTCTGTCAATGTTTGCTACTTTTTAATCTGTTATTTTTTTGGCTTTATTGCCGAAACATGTATTGCCAATGACAGAAATACGCTCATAGGCATTGCAACAGGAAGTGTGAGGTTTGCATTAAAGACCAGTGGTCCGCTAGATGATCAACAATGCACACAGCATCTTTCGCAGTCATATCAGCTGGATGCATCCATGTGGAACACCCCAGGAGGAGTGGAGGAGAGCAGGGATAAGAACCATGGTAACCCAGCTAAGACTTCAGGCTGCTCCTGACTAATGTCCAGCCAAGAAAAGGAAATAGACAAAATGGGATGATGAGGCTAAACCCAGAATAAGAGACAGCTTTCAGTGACAGTGGCCGCATCTGGCCTCATGTTTTATACCAAAAATGTAAAGAAATACAACTGAGATTTCAAAACTCCTCTTCTAACCTCCAAAAACACATTAAAGTCAGTTGCACATACTGTAGGTGAAAATGTAGTCAGTTAGCTAAAGTTAGCTTTGTTAAATTTTAGCACATAATGTATCGACACACAACATGTAAGTTCTCTCGCTAGGGGTCTCTTTCACATTAAAACGATAACAAAAGATGCAGTTTGATGACATCATGAAGTAGCGTGGGATCATGAGTTCACTTTTGAACAAACATCAAATCTGTCTGATTTGATTGAGGCAGAAATCATGTTCATGGACGAGGTGATAATAAAGTTTCATTCATGTTTTCTTCTGTCCCTCACTCTCTGAAGTATCCGATGTAGCCCATGTTTGCCCCGAAGTTATAGCAGCAAGCTAGCAATGGCTAGCAGGAAACACACCTTGTATAAATAATGGATTTCTTTGGGCTTGAACATTATTGGAGACATTTGAGATACTGGAAGTAAACAACTCAACAAAATATACCAGGTCTTGCATTCTTATGTGGTAATGTTACATATTATGTTACATATTATCTTGTAGCTAGTGGTGTGTGTAAAAAGCATTTAACCTCATGTAATGGCAATGTCAGTGCTAATGCTACTATCATAATTGCAGTATCCCACACCGTAAAGAATATTCAAATGAAAAGTAACTTGTACTTTTACTTGGGTATAGATTTTCAGTACTCTACTCACCACTGATGGTGACTGAGCCTCATACAAAGATGTGGCATAGATTCATTAATAGCCAGCATCCTGCTCTTTGGTTAACATCTTATTTCAGATGCACCTCTGTGTATTCAGCTGCATCTCAATTGTGGTCAGCTGTACTGCTGACATACACTCATCTGCAGCCATATCATCATTGTGCACGTGCCATACAGTCCACCCTCTGTACGCCCCTCTCCAGTTGTAGGTTGAACCTGCAGCATGAAGGGTGTGTGTTAATAAGAGAGAGCTTGGTGAGGTGCGTTGTGGGGCCATTGTGGTCTCCACGCTCGCTGGTTTTCTTTGTGCTGTGAAAGCCCGGTGATACAGTAACAGCCAGAGGCAGAAAGGAGCTGTCTGTCGTCGAGACGGCTGGTAACACTTGTTTCACCCACCCTTTCCAGGGGGCCGTGGAGAATAGAGGAGAGGCAGCTGGTAGGCTTAACAGGAAATGCAATGGTAACAGTGTCAACAGCTGCCCCCATGGCCACGCAAGCCAAACGGCCGGCAACAACAGGCCATATGAAAGCTTACGTGTTTGGATAGCTGGGGGGATTTGGTTCATACTGTATCTCTGTGTAATGCTGTGATGTCAAATGAGCGCCTTTGTGTGTTGTCTCATTAGAGCTTTATAGTCTGAGCTTAGTCATTTCACAGGTGATGACAACATGAACGCCGGTGAATGTTGAGTAAACAAGACAAAAACAACAGCTGAAGGGGAGCAGACCTCTGGTTAAGTGAGAGGGACCGCTGCATTGTTACCTTTATAAACACGAGATTATCAGTTCAGTTCATTGTTTACTCACGCACACGGTAAGCACAAACTTTTTGTTATAACTCAAAATTTTAAGGCAACTCTTTTAGGTTGACTGAGCTTGAAAGTTGAGGAAATTTTATCATGATTCAAAACAAATAAACTTTCTTATTCAAATAATCAAATCAATTCAGTTGTGCTTGAGAGAATGTGTTAAATAAGGTTTAGATATTAAGTTGAACAAACAACTTGTCAGTCACACTGACAAACAAACAAATTTGATTTCCTTACATTTTCATGGTTTAAAAGACAGACAGCAAGTTTTTATCATGTTTTCTTCAAACTATATAAAAAAAAGGAGGGTCTCAGCAGAGTTTCAACTCTCAAACAATGCATGCTTGGAAGTCTGCTAAACTGTTACAAACTTTATTTAATGAATTGAGTGAACTCTGCACAGTACATTAATTCAGCATATTTCAAGTCAAGTCAGAAGAACTTGTGTTTATAAGTTCTGAAGGGTTCTGAAAATAAATAGATCATTAAAGTGAAAGAGAATAATGGGTAATAGTTTAATATTTTCAATTAAAACCATTTAATTTTCAGGCACCCAAATAATGACAAATATGGATCACAGCTCACTGTGACTAAATGCCATGTTGGGCAAGTAAATCTGGCAGCTCATTTGCATGACCAGGTGGGTAGTAAAAAAGAATTCAACCATCATGATAATCAATTAATCGTTAAAAGTAATTTTTTATGCAAAATGGCAGAAAATGTTGTTTTCAGCTTCTCTAGTATCCTATTAAACTGTGTGTCCTTGGTTGTTAGACTGACAAAATAAGACATTTAAAGATATCAGCACCTCGGCAGCATAACAACGATAACTTTAGCTGTTGTAGTGAATTAATAATCACTAATAAATAAAGGGCCAAGTAAAAATTCTCAAAACTATTGCAGTAAGTTGCCTTGATATTTTGGGTGGTCAGTATTTATGTTAATGATGAGAGATTAGTTGTTTTCACTAAATTCCTGGATGATTTTTTTTTACAGTACAAGCCTGGAACAATAACCTATTCTAATTTTGCATTTGATAATTTTAAGATACTATAAAGATGAAGTGATTTTTCAAGAACAGATCATGAGTTGTATTTGCATAACTCCTGCTGCTGCACAGTTTGTGTAAAGTGAAGATAAGGGCAGGAAAATTCCCATTACCCGTGGCTGTTACAGTGACCTCAAACTCGGGTCAAGATGACCCCCCGAGGAGTCAATAAATCACGATGTCACCTCTGCTGCCCAATCCCCTCTTGCTATCACTAACTTTGAGTGTCCTTAGCATTCTTTCACTTCCCCTGCTCCTTGCTTGACCCCCCCGTCCAAACAAACCGCCTGTCAGCACCACAGCGACAGGTACGACAGCTCCAGCTCAACGTGAGGAGTGATCCCCCCCCGAAAAGTAACACTCTCTCCCTGTCCTCGACTTTCTGTCTCCAGCGCTCTGTCTCTCCTCCTCTATCTCTCAGGGAACAACTCGGGCCTCACTTCTGATGCCTTTCCCTTCCTCTAAATCATAGTTGAGCTGTGAAAATATGTAATTATCACATGTGCGCTAAGCTATTTGAAGATGGAATTTGTTTTTAGTCTATGTCCAAATTCCATGTGAGAGTTTTCAAATAAGGAACGTGTATAAATTTCAGTCTACAATATCAGAGTCTTTATTTAAGTCTTAGTTACATCCAATTTGCCAGGAGCTTTAATTCACCCTCACAGGATCATTGTTGGACATACATCTTTGAATCTTGTGGTATTATCTACCATTTGCTAACTTTAATACCTTGCCTGGATCGCTCTGCATTAGAGCTTATTCTGTGTCTGACTTGAAGATTTGGAGCTCCTTTTATGTACAATTCATTACTTTAATATGAACGACTCATTGGGGTCATCTCGGAATGAATGCAGCCATCAGTTTACATTCTTAGTCATCATTAGATGAATAAATATCAATGAGATTACCTCATAAGCCTTGGGAAGTTCCCCTCAGCGACCCCAGCCGCTACCAGACATGCAGGAAGTATTAAAGGGCTATTTCAGTTAGCGTGTAAAATCTTCCTCCATTTTTGAGCCTGGCTGAATTATCCAAGATCTTTTTCATGTTGGAATAGAGACCAAGGCGCTTTTTCTCGTTTGGAGCGAAACATGGCTCTGATAATAGCAAAGAGGAAGGCTAACAGACAGTGGAATCTGCTTTCAATGACCTTAAATACCTTATCTGCACCTTTGAAGCCAGGGCGAGGTGATTGGCAGGTCAATTTGTGATAGTATCGGTCGATGTACTTGGCGCTCTTAATGCTCTTTGCCGCAGATAAGTCTGCTTAATATGAAAACTGTCATAATTCATCCGCCTTTTTCAGCAATATACATTTTCCCGTGGAATCATCAATCCGGTCACCTGTCAGAAAAGACGTGTCAGGATTCCCATTCCACCGCCCGCCCTTGTGTGATTTCACTTTATGGAGCTTATCCCGCACTATGAAGCAGTTAGGATTATTCCTCTGCTATGTTGAATCAAAGTTAGTTTTCCCCTCCCTTAACACTGCGTGGAACAGAGATAGGGAGAAGCGAGCCCATGCAGTGTGGATGTTTTCACTGTGTCCGCTCTTTGTCCAGTCCCTTGTCAAACCCATCACAGCCCCATCCCCTCTCAGCCGGTAGTTTCCTGTGTAAATTAACAGACTCGGCGGTGAAGTAGATTCCAATTTTGAAGCAAAGTAGAGTGTGCAAATTAGCCATGTTTTTTAATTAAGCCCGGCGCGCAGCGCGAAGGCAGTAGGGCCCATTGTTCCGGATGGGCCAGGTGCAAATTTATTCTCTGAGGAAGCACCACGATGTCCGTCCTCCAGCCGAGTCCCATCCTCGGCCTAATCAGTCCCCAGCTTGAAAAATGTCCACGTTTTGGCACCCTCGTGCTGAGAGACACTGCTGAGAGTGGTCAGAAATTATTCATTATTTGAGGGCCTCATTTGTAACATTTCCATTAAAAGTTGCCACCATGCAGACAGGCTCGACATTTGATTTTGGTAATTATAGATGCTGGACAAATTTATCAGTCAGTCTTTTCAAGTCAATTGCCTTTCTGGGTGTTTCTCTGTGGAGGTCCTTAAGGTGTGGCGTCTTTTTAGGGGACCTCTGTCCTGCCAGGTTCTGTCAGTCCCCTCAGATATGCTGTCCTAGGATGCTGTCATGGTCTCACAGCGGGGTGGTATGCTGGAATTGTAATTTTTTTCTGTGTGTAAGCACTTTCTTTAATCAGTCATTGGTAACATACATGATTAATAAGACATTTAACAGTAATTAAAAAAAACATTTTGCTCATTCTCTGACAGCCTGTGAAACATATTAAGACATAGAGGCCTATATACAGTATTAAATACATATAATTGAATATAGAATAACATTCTGAGTGGGCTCATAAAAATAATATGTGCTATATTTACTGTACTATACTTTATTCAATAATAGATTGATAAAATTTAATGTGATTGTTCAAATTCTCATCCCTATTTTGAGGATATTTAGAGTAGAGTCACTTAAAGCCTATAAAATGTCAGAAAATGGTGTAAAATGTTGATCAGTGTTTCCTAAAGCCTAACATGACATCCTCAAGTGTCTTGTTTTGTCCACAACCCAAAGATATACAGTTTACTGTCATCATTTGAGAAGCTGAAATCAAAGAATTTAGATATTTTATAGTCAAAATAGTTGCAGATTAATTGAGTAGTTGACAGCTAATCGTTGCAGCTCCCTCAGAGACAAGTTGAGGAAAAATTGTATGTAGTCTAAAATTTTATGAAATCAATCGAACTTTTGTCCGTAGTATGAAGATACTGACAGTAGAGCTGATGATCAAAATGATTTAATCAATTAGTTGATCATGAAATAAGTAAATGCAAACTATTTTTTGTTTCTGTCGTTTTCTAAGGAAAGCAAAAGAGAAAAAAATATCAAACATTTCCTGGTTCCAACATCTCAAATGAGAGGATTTGCAGCTTTTCTTTGTCATACATCAATATTACTTGAATATCTTTAGGCTTCTTTTTGTTCAGCTAAACATGTGAAGACGTCATCTTGGGCTCTGGAAATTTTTACATTCCACAATCAGCGGATTAATCGATGAAAATAGTAGTTGCTGCCCTAATTATTTGAAAAATGTATTTGTTGTGTCCATTAGAAACAAAACCCCTCACTGCGAACAATCACTGATTTAATTAATTATTTAAGTTCAGCATAGACAATATTTTAGTTAAAATGAGTAAAGAAATTCTACATGCAGTTCTGGGGTGGGTGGGACCTTAAACGTGAAAAAAGGCAGATCCTCTTTTGGGTGAAAATTGCGTCTTCTCTTTGGGTTGCACACGTTGCTCTGTGGGGGCTTGAATCAGACAGAGAATAGCCACAGATAATGAGCTGTCTTTAATCATGGGAGACAGTACTTTGAGATGCTTTGCATCGCATTTGCGGAGAAGAGAGGGAGGAGGGGGTCTAATTACTGTACTGCACGAAAATCACACAGCTTCCTGTCCATGGGAACTGATGCTGAGTCCTAACCAACCTTGACAGGAAGTGACAACAAAGACCGTCTCTGTTCTGAACACTGGAAAACAAAGAAAAGTAAAAGACAACAAAACTGAAGACATTCATGATTGGAGGATGTAGATTAATGAGTCCTTTTCTATTTTAGAGTAAAGGCACAGTGATTCTCATTTGAGCTTTTCTTTGGAAATACAGATAACCATGCTCATAAGAAATACTGCTTATGTTTGACAGCATATACCTTATACTTTATTGATGTTTTAAAAATGCAATTCTTGACAGCTTTGTGTGGACATTTCCAATGCATATCAGCGATACGCCCCTTCCTGCTGACAGAATAAAGATGAAACGGCGTACATCAAAATAGAAAAGCATCAGAACGTGAGCTGAAGTTGACTTTGACTCAAACCAGGTTCTGACTGAAATTGGCAGGAGAGGATTCTTGTCAAAAATGCTCAAACACGGCAAAGAAGCAGCTGAAGACATTTCTGGATTGGTGACATAAAAACAAAGCACACGTCCTGTTACTCCCTCAGTGTCTCAAACACTAATTGCAAACGACACCTTAAGATGTTTGAAAAAATGAAACATGACTCATATCAGTCCTGTGAGGTTTCTAAACTCGGTCAGTTCGTGAAATCCAAATTTCGAACAGGCAACACTGATATACACATTTGTAAAATTCTTGTCGCACTTCATTTTGCGGTACATTAATAAGACGTAACAAGCTCTGCTTTCTGTTAAATTAGATGAAAACTAGAAATAATATGTTCTTTATTAGACAGTAGTTATACGCTCATTATACATCACCATACATCTAGCAGCACATTGATAACGTACAACAAACTGTAGAAACTGTAGAAATATGTTCTTTATTATACAGTATTAAACCATTTATTAGACCCTTTTTGGACTTTATGGACACATTACAACAGAACTGTACTGTAAACTAAAGTGAAATCACAAATCTGCTACTTGAGACACCTTCATTGGCTGATGTGATACATTTGGTAGAGTAGACAAGACCGATGCCTTCTTCTTTGATCAAATCACATTATCTGCCCACAGTTTTACAATAAATCTCAAAAAAATATTCCTCTACCTCCATAATTTTGCCCTTTATTTGGTAGTTCTGGCTCACATATTTAGTAGCAGTGATGTGATTTTACATTAGTGTACACTAGAGTTCAGTGTCCCAAATTACCCTCTAAGATAGTCTAAAAAGTGGGAAAAAATACACTTTAGCTTACAGTACAGGTCGGTTGTAATTATACTCTTATAAAGTATAATAAGGGTTTAACAGTACAAACAATACACTTTAGTAAACAGTACAGTTCTGTTGTAATTGCCCTCTAATAAAGTATAAAAAGGATCTAAAAGTGGGAACTAATCTACTTTAGTTTACAGTACAGTTATGTTGTAATGTGTCCTTAATTACCCTCTAATTAAGTCTAATTATGGTCTAACAGTGGGGGGGGAGCACTTTAGTTTACGGTACAGTTATGTCATAATGTGTCCCGGATTTCCCTCTAATAAAGTCTAATAAAGGGTCTAAAAATGTCTTATAAACATATTTTGGTTAATTTGATGCACAGTTTCTTATGTCTAGTACACTGTAAAATAAAGTGGGACCAACAATCTTGGTGTTAAAATCCACCTTTCTTCTTCATGTACAGTACATTCCATTAAACTAGAATAGCTGCCTGAGATAAGTCCTCCAATCCCGCCACTATTTCATCCTTGTCCATATCCATAAGCAGCAAAAAAAGATTTGTCCCATAACCCTGTGTGATCATTTGCATCTAAAACGATATTCGACATTTGTTATTCCATCAATCAATACCATCTCTCCCATTCTCTGTGTGCATAATCTCAGGGCCTGCATGCAAAACGCTTAACAATAACATGTATGTTATACAAGAAGCCATATATCATCCCTGGACGCATTTACATCCTGTTAACAATTTCTCAGGGCAGATTAGAGGGCGCTGAGACAGCAGCCCAGATCCCATGAGAGGTGGGCTTTGGGAGCTGATAAGGCCAGCCATAGGAAGGCAGGATTAATACATATGACCAGGACACATGGAGGCCCTCTGATTATTCCGGCAGAAAAACGGCCCTATCCCATCGGCCCCCGCGTGATTAAATACAGCCCGAGTGCGGACAGGGAGGCAAAAGGGATGGGGAGATAACCGATTTTATTTATGCAAGCCGGTTAGCCTGGCAGATCACGTCTGAGGATTGTTCACGCTACAGGGGTGAGGGATCGCACCGGGGGAGCTCACCCCTGATCACACACAGGGCTGCTTTAGCTGTCACTTTTTTCCACCTTGCCTTCTTCCCTCTGTAGAATATAGATCAAGCATTCCCAAAATATTTCATGGCAAGGATTTCCAAATAGAAAAGTGTCATACCACAGACCTCCATTTGATTTAGATTTATTTTTGTGTTGCTTACGAAGCAATTTAGAGGAGTTTTCCCCCCCTAATGTATTATTTAGCTGGAGAATTAACATCAGAATATTATGGTCAAACTATATATATAGTATTTGTCGTATTATTTTGTCTTATTATATAGCAAAAAACCCTCTGAGGTTATTTTATCCCGCTTTGTCTCCTCCTCAAAACATATTTAATATGTACTTTTTCTTGATTGATAGATGAGTTGTTTGGTCCAAAATGTTAGAAAATTGTCAGACAGTGGTGAAAATGTTGATCACTGTTTCCCAAACCCCAAGGCAGGGGTCTCAAACTCAAATTTGCTTGGGGCCACTGATGGTATTGTCCTCTCATAGAGGGACCACTTTAATGTTCAAGTACTGCTAGAACTTATTTTCGTCATACTTGAAACAACAGTTTCTGTTGAGTTTTAGTTGTGTTGCACACAACTCAGGCACTTTTCTGTCACTTTGAACTGGTAATTAATACCTCTGATGAAAATGGCTTGCTGAGCATTGTTGGGTTTTAGTGCTTTGTCAGAGTATGTGGTGAAAACTTTAGCTTCCAAGTGTGGAAATGTTATAGCTTTATTGACAGCATGTGTTTCAAGCATTTCTTGTTAATTGTTTTAAACTGATTAAAGCTAATACACTTTCTGATGTTTACAGGGGCAGTGATCAAGTGTTTTGTTGCTATAATTCAGAAAGCAGATGATCTTATTTGCCTTATTTCACCATGATGAGCGGTTGGAATAAATTGTTTAAAGGGTGGGGAAGCTAAACGATGCAGTATCTAATAAAATAAACAAACACTGGTCATAAACGAAATGTTTTCAGGATCAATAAGTCTATTTTTCAATGATATCACAGTGGTAATATTTTGTGTTATTATAGCCTATTAAAAGAACCCTCTGAGGTTATTGGACCCCACTTTGTTTTGGTCGATTATCACATTTGTCATGCTCGAACAAATTATGGAAATACAAGGAGGACACACCCAGGTTGTCAGGTTTAGAAGCAACTGAACATGAGAGGAGAAACTCCTCTACAAACTTATCTAACTCATACACAACTCAATGCTCATACACAAATTATTTTCCCATATAAAGAACTATTCAGGCTATACCCTTGACAAGAACTTCAGCAAGTTTTAGCAGTAATTGTATTTCACATTAGATTCTGTACACAGGACTTTGTGGGAGCGGGGATTACCTAATTAACTTCTTCAAAAACATGTACTCATTATAGATTGAATTCCTTTTGGTAGTTAGAGGGTGCTTAATTAATTAATTGTGTTAATGACCCATTAATGGTGGTGCACAAGAAATTCTAATGAGCCACCTTAATTAAATATTATCTCACTGTTTAATCAATGCGTTTAATTATTCACATGATATTTTCCGTGGAATCAATTTGGTCCTGGGTCGCAGGAGCAAAATGCTGATTGTGTGCTCCCTCACTGATTCATCACTGAATTGGTCATTCAGTTCAAAATCCTCTTTTAATCACAGGGAATATAAGCCATTTGGCTCAGATCCATACATTTTTGTGTAAGAGAGTAATTCTGATCATTTTGATATCAATTTTAATTGGCCCCGGGTCACATTTTACATCTGTTTGAGAGACGTGTTTTAATTAGAGATATGAGATGTTGCAATTACATCGCCATGGTCGCAGTGTGTTCCTAGCCATTAGGGAAGATAAATGGTAGGATTCCATATATTTTCATATATTAATGGACAATCTACCTGTAATTTTCCCAGTGTACAGCATGCAGTGTGTATGTCAATGACAGCATGACGTATCACTTTCTCTCAGACTTGAACACAGTGTGGTTCAAAAATCCCCATGCTCCTTATAGTGCAGCAACTGACTATTATTTACATTATCAATTAATGTCAGTCATTTTCTTGATTAATCGATTAGTTGTTTGGGGTATAAACTGTCTGAAAATGATGAAAAATGTTGATAACAGCTCAAGGTGACATCCTCAAATGTCTTATTTTGTCCACAAGCATAAATAGAGAAAAGACAAGATCCGTACGGGAGGTCTCTTGGTGTGCGGATCCTTTCTTTTTCTCTTTTTCTGCTTTTGATATTTGGTGATCCAGCACCCAGCCCAGTGGGCCTCGAGGATGTGCGTGTCCTTCTTTCATAGTGTTATTTTGTCCACAACCCAAAGATATTCAGTTTACTGTCACAGGGGACTAAAGAATCAGAAAATATTCACATTTGGAAAGCTGAAATCAGATGATTTGGCGTTTTTTTCTTAAACTTTTTTTAAATCAATTATCAAGATATATGGCGATTAACTTAATAGTTGACAACTAATCAATTAATCGAGTATTTGTCTAATCTAGTGGTTCCCAAACTTTTCCCTCCAACACACAAATTATTATTATGGGTCATTAACAAGCAACTGACTAAAAAAAGGATTGAAGTTGTTTTTAGTAAAATAAAGGTTAGCATGAGAGCATCAGCAAACACTTATTTGTTTATTTCTCCTACATGAATCATATTCATGCAACTTTTTGTCACTCTGTTCATCAACGCCCCCTGCAGTGGATCTACACCTCCTCACGGGGTTCCGCCCCCGAGTTTGACCACTTAGACCACTGGTCTAATCGACGTAAAGGACTTAAGAAACAAGAACATATTGCCATTTGGGAAACGGAAATCAGAGAATTTGGATTTTTTTTCAATAATCAATAGTCAAAATGATTAATAGATTATCAAAATAGTTGGTGATTAATTCAGTAATTGCCAACTAGATTGTGACCCAAAGATTTTCAGTTTTCTGTCACAGAGGATGAAAGAAACTAGAAAATATTCACATTTGAGAAGCTGAAATGAGAGAATGTGGACATGTTTTCATAAAAATGACTAAAAATTATTAATCAATTATTTAAAAAATTGCAGATTTATTTAACAGTTGACAACTAATCAACTGAATGTTGCAGCTCTAGCTCCTTCACAGACAACTTAAGATCAAATTACATGTAGTCTCCTAGATGCATCTGCATGTCACAACAATGTGTCATTTTTAGGTGGAAACGCATCTGTGAAAGGGAATGAATGTTCTCTAAAAAGGGATTCATTGCCATGTCATCACTGAGTTTCTCTCCATCTCGAGTCCGTGAACCTCTGCTCTTCCTCCCTCCTCCCCCTGCCGCTTCTCCAAAGCAAACTGGAAGACCTCAGTCATCATCCTCGTTTTAGCTCAAATTTGGTGGGATCAAAGGTGGCCAGCTGGGCGTGGGCGGGGAGCAGATGGTTGCATGCTCAGGGGGACCAGGCAAAGGCCCTTCAGGTTTTAACACCTCCTCTCCCCTGGGTGCCCGGGTGGGGGGGATCCGGCTCGGGGAACCTACCTGAGCTCAGTGGCATGACCAGCAGGCTTCCACTGCACCACCCCCTGCTTCGCTCACATATGGCGCCAGCCATGGGGGCCTTGAGCTGGGGTTCTGACCTGAGGAAAATAAACTGTGGAAGGGCAGGGGAAGGTAAGCCTCAGTCATTAGGATGAGTGCACAAGAATGAATCCATCCGTTAACAAACCAAGAATGAACTTTGAGGGAGTTATAGATTAGACTTTGACATGTGATACTTAAAAAATTATATTGTTAGGCCGAATTTACAAAAAAACAAAAGATGTGACCAACTTGGGTCACGCTTTGTTTTGCATAAAAATTACACTTTGTATCAAACCACAAAAAACTAGGAAGAACTTGTTCTTTGTTAGACAATACTAGACTCTTTATTAGGGCCTTATTAGACTTTTTACGTTTTTTTTACGTCTTACTAGTAGACTTAAAAATAAAGTTTGATGTGTGAAATTTTGAAACGATTTGAAAAGGATTAGATAACTTTTTTTTTTTTTAGTAAATTTCAGTAGTTTTTACCTCTTTACCTCTGGTAACCCGCTGTTGTGGGGTCTCTACGGGCTGGGCAGTGGCTGGTTACACAGACTGCAGGTGCTCAGGCAGATTAATCCCTTGCCAAATCAGCTCCGCCTCAGCAATCTCAAAGTTCCAGGAAAGGAGCCTGCTGGGAACGTGAAGTGGTACTTGTGGTCTGGGATTATGACTTTCAGACTTGTTGGCCTTGAGAACACAAATGTAGCCTCTTGAATTGAATTTGCAGAGGGAATAAGTTTTGTGGAAGGAGGGGGGAAGAGGGTTTGGATTCATCCACCCACCATCAATGTTTTTTTGGGGATAACTATTTTTCCATAAATCCATCTTAAGTAGTCACATTCTCCCTGTGGCTAATAGGATCATGATGGGAATAATCTTTACAAATCTGACAGAAAAAAAAGAATGTCCTGGCCTTCAACTTCTTCCTCTCGGTAAATGAACAATTTCAAGAGTCTTTCCTGTGGGACAGAAGGGGGGCGGGGGGACTTAGATTGGCAACGAGACAAAAAAGTAAGAGAAAAACAACATAATTTTCTCAGGAGAAGGTTCGGCTACTATTACTGAAGCTATAAGCTATATTGAAGCTGTATAGATACAGTATATATGTGGACCATCAGTATGCAACTGCAACGCAATTTAAAAAAACAATAAGTAAAAGAAAAATAAATTACTTTAGACATAGTTTCCTGACTAACTATGAATACAGATATGTTTTGTTGAATTTCATAGACTCAAATTAGTCATAAAAAAATACAAAAATGACCTCGAGCTGTCTGCTGAAGACTCCTTTTAAAATAGAATTGGCATCCTGTTTGTAGTGGATTGAAATTGAAATGGTGCCCGATCAGACATTTGCTCCCTATTCTCACCTTGTCACTCACACCCGAGTCTACATAGCCCCACAATAGCCCTGGATGCTCACAATATGACCAAGCAAACCTCTTATTGTCATATCAAACTCTGACAGGGCTGGGATACGGAGCTGCTCTGTATTTACCCACCTGCTCCGACGTACAAACACATCTGATTTTTAGTCTTCACAATTTCCAACAACAAAAATGACAAGAGAGAAATCTTCAATATATTGCTCATGTTTATGCCTTTTCCCTTACCTGTGTAACCTCTGATAACTGAAGTGGTGATACTCTCACTATCATTATATGGTTTCATTGTATGAATATATTTTTCTTTAAATGTAACATGGAACAAATGTAGATGCAAACGTACTGTTCAGGAAACTCAGTCTCACTAAAACTCAAACTGTAAGTCAAATAATGAATCAACAGAATATTATCTGTCTGAAACATTTTAAGCAAAGCGCCAAACATTATCTAGTTAAAGCTTCTCAATTGAGATGATTTGCTACTTTTTTCCTCTAGTGAACACTTATTTTTGTAATCGATTGATCTGATGTTTTTTTTCCCCGCCGAATAGTCGCTTAGTCCATGACTTGTCTAAAAATGATTTTTCAGAACCCAATGTGACTTCTTTAAAGGTTTTTATGTCCATCCAGCGGTCTAAAATCCAAAGATATTCAGTTTGGAAAGATATAAAACAAAGAAAAGCAGCAAGTTTGATCATTTTGCTTGAAAAATGTCCAACAGATTAATAGATTATCAAAGTAGCTGTTGATTAATTGAATCATTGTTGCAACTCATTTTAAATACTCTTTTGAATACCTGTTGGTTTTGGACTCTTGTTTGGGCGAAATAAGTGATTTCAAGACACGTTGGCTCTCTAGAATTATTATTCCCTATAACACAGCTATTTCTATCATATTACAGCCTAAACGATGAATACTTACTTAATGTTCCACACTGGTTATCTGTTTCATTTAAGATATTACACAGCCACTAGGGAACATCCTTAATATATATGACATAACAGAGCTATTAATGACTAAAAGATAAATTAATTAAAGTAAAGAGATCCGTCAACATTCATCCGGCTGGTGCTCACAATGTTAAGTTGTGGATCTCAGTTACAACACAGCCAATACCTTCACTGTAAACAAAGAGCTTCATGCTGCTGGCCCTATTGCATTCTGGGACAAAGGTGCCATCCAGGACCCATCTATCTTACAGCATCTCAATGATAGCAAGGGGTTGATTTAGCTGGCATGTGTGTTTTCTCTCTGTGCCTTTTGTTTGTGTGCTTGTGTGCATGTGTGCACCTGTGCATGTGTATATCTGTGAGTGACCCATTGTGGCCAGACACCTGCCCACAGGCCCCTTGTCTGACTGATGAATCAGTGTCTTCAAGGTGTCTTTGAAGAAGTCTATTGTATGCCTTTGTTCTACAGTCTTAAGCATCCTGTCCTGCGTCTCCCACTGCACACTAAAGAGAAAATAAATCCACTGCTGACACCGCCACAATGAATGGCCCGGGCCACCGTCCCATCAGCCATCTCCTCCACCTCGGAACAGAAGGAGAGAAGGATAATGGATGTTGGATGAGAGAAAAGAGGAATAAAAAAAAACAAGTGGAATCTGACAATAAACCTACATCCCTCTTCCATCTACCCATCATTTCTATGAAAAACTCCCCAAAAAACTTTTTCTCATTTTTATTCTCTTTTCTCTTTATTCACTTCATTTGATTTCTCTCTTATTTGTGATGTCACACCTGCTATCATTCATGTGCTGCATGGTCTGTCAGGGCAGATTAGAAGCAGGGGCTTGTGCCTCGACAGCCATCGTACAGTATCAATATTGTGACGGCTGAGGAGCCGCCCGTCCTCACATCTCCTCGGAGTGCAAAGACAATTGAAAAGAGGAAGCGTCACAAACCTGACACCCGAGTCACTTCAAGGAATCCCTTTCAAGAAGAAATAAAACCTCACCTGACAAAGCAAAGCTAGCCCAGGACAAGAGTAAATAGCATCAAACAGCAAGGGTATTTCCACTTTTAACAAGAGGAAATGCACCCGCTGGAATCAATTAAGATTCAGGAAGTGAAATTGATTATGTTCCTTAAAAGTTTTGGAATTTTGATTAAGCCACATGTGGTCTGTTTTTTAAAATAAATGAAATAAGACAAAGGGAATTCTGCTCGGCTCCAAACAGATGCAGAAAGGAGGCGCGTTCATTGAAAAGTTGAGGTGATTTCAAAGGCAAATACACTTTCATTGAAACAAAAAGCATTTTCTATAAGGGCTAATGCTTGTTACATTTTTCAAATCTTGTACCATTAGGTGCAGTCGCCTTGGATATTTTTGTGTAATGTCTGCCACTGAAATTTTTCATACTTTGACCAAATGTAATCATTTCCTCTCGTACAGTACCACTCATTAACCCCAATTACTCTTCCAGGAGGCTATCAAAATTACTCTTTCTGTTTCCAGTGTTCTCATAACTCCAGCTGCTCTCCTCATCAACCAGTTTAATCTGGGCAAGTTCGACTGGGATGTAAGCCAAATGAAAAAATGTAACATGAGGTTAATCACCCTGAATACATTCTCCGAGTAGTGTAATTTGTCAATTTTCTGCTTTTTCTCTTATTTTGCACTCACTCCCACCCTGCTGAATGTGTCATTAAAAGTTGGCCGCTGCTTTCTTTGAAGCAGATTAGTACAATTTGTGATCCAGTGATCTCTGGGAGTTACATTTACTCTGCTAATAACACAGAGCGAAGGAGAACTGTCACTGATTTTTATGCTTTTTTAGCCTGCTGTTTGTGTCCAGCCTGTATTTAACCAAAGTCCCTACTTTTCTCTCAAAGATGTTTAATTGACAATTAGTTAAGATCCACTGTACTTCTGACTAGAACTGTACAGTGGGTATTATTCTATATGTTGTCCAATATATGTTGTCTTTAGGACAGAACATCATGCAGATTGCTTTTTTTTAAAAGTTTTTTTTTTTCTAGTTTTATAGGCAATATTATATGTAAATTTGATCTTTTTTCCTAATTCAAGTTGTGGAAAACTTATCTTCATATTTTATGTTTTGTTCATAAATCAATGCTGTTGCTCACCCTTTACTTCTGTCTCTGGGTTTTACAAATATTTACTCACGGAAAAGTATTTAAAAACTATGATCTTATCTATCTTAATATCTCTTGAATTGTCCAACCAAGGGTCCAAAATTCAAAGATATTCAGTTTTTTAAAGGTAAAACAGAGAAAAACCTTCACATGTGAGAAGCTGGAATCAGAGAGCATTTGGCATTTTTGCTTGAAAAATGTCTTTAACAGATTACTGTAATAGATTATGAAAATATTTGTGGACTAATCTTCTGCTGATCGAGTAATAGATTAATTGAATTATTGTTACAACTCTTTTGCAAATTTAATATCTGTTGGTTTGGACCCTTACTTGTAAAAAACAATGATTTGAAGACTACTTGGGCTCTCTGAAATTATATTATTCTCTATAACATGGCTTTTTTCTTCACATGTTATATCCCAAATCAGGGATTCCGATACTTTTTCAGCTTGAGACCCAAAAAGAAGACATTTGTTGTCTCCCCAGGACCCAAACTTACAACCAAAATACATCATGAAATAAAAATAAAAAAATTAAATGTGAAATGTATAAAATGCTTTGCACCAAATTCTCTACTTTTCCAGAAGTTCATTCAGTTACGATCCACCATAATGCTGATTAGAACCAGACAGATAAATAGATCAAAACTGGACTATGACAGCTATATCAGTATTGCCTTGCATGTTGTCTGATATATGTTGTTGCTTGGACTGAACATTACTGAAGAGTGACCAACATTGATAACACGCTGTTCAGTTATTTTTTTTTAAAAAAAGCATAGTTTTCCTTTTCATTTTTGACAGACAAGTTCCACCTTACAGCAACAATATATATTTCTCTTTGTGTGTTTAAAAAAATATATTGGTATTTATAATTATAATTATAATTTATTTATAATTCTAAAAAATATTTTTTAAAAATCCAGTATCAGTCAGGCTTTAGTTCTGACCTACAGTTTTTAGAGCCTGGTGAGGGATACAAGCAAAGGAACGCTGTTTGTGCATCCCACTTAAGATCTCTGCAGAAAGCAGTAAAGGTCCTGAAAAAATAAAACAAGAGGAAACAAATAGAGACAGAACATGTCAGAGAAAACAGAAAAAAATACTGAGCAAAAAAAAAAAAAAAAACAGAAAAAAAAAAAAAAAAAAAAAATCCCAGGGTGATTACAAGATCAGCATGCCACGGTACAATTACCATCACTTTGAATTTGAAATGGCCATTTAAAGGGCAGTAGAGCATCCTGGAAAATTAAACTGGAGCCTAATTAGCACACTCCAACCTGACAACGGAGCAGCTTTCAGCCTGGCTGAGCAGAGCAGTCAAGCACGAGGAAGTGACTGACTGAAGGACTGAAGGACCAAGGAGGCCCTGCCGCTCCTCCTCTGAACCCATCACACACCCAACTGTGAGACACACTTATACACATACACGCATGTCCAAACACACACACGCACACTGCACTGGCATACACGCAAGTTCTCAGACACACCCATCTTCACAGACATACAAAGACGATAAATTTTACTCACCTACTGTATCTGAGGTTTTCATCTAGGATACAGTTATTTTTTGATATTTGTTGATTTTATCACCGAAAAAAAGAGAATTGACCCTTCATGAGTCCGGCTTATTTTCACTCTGTGGGCAAGCTTGGTACCTCTGTCAACTTTCTCCTTTCCTGTTTCCTGTACTTCCTGGTAAAATGGAAATGGATTAAGTTTTCTAAACAGTTAACATGTTAGATGAACACAATTGCTCTAAGTTGAACGTATTTAATAATCTGATTGTTTTCAAATCAACAGTTTGCACTAATCAAACTTAAATTTAAGCCAAGTCAACAAACTTCCAACTTAATTATTTGCTTTAAACAAAAGTCAATTATTTAAGTTTGGTAAATATAATTAATATAAATGCAAATGTTAGCCTGACTTAACATTAGCCTGGCTTAAGAATAGCTGGTTTGGTCAAGTGAGTTTCTGAAAACCTAAGCAACGCAATTTAACCCAGTGGTGCTCAAACTTTTTTTTGCGGGCCCCTCGTTCAGAAGCTGAAAAAAGTTCACGCCCGTCCCCACCTCACAGTTTTTAATCAATCATTAACAATGACAGGGGCAACTGTTAAAAATGGTTCAAGTTGCCTGCCACTGATTTAACTAACTGAACTTTCCTAAATCCTGCTTCTTTTTAGTCTTTGCTGCAATAACAGCTGAACAAACTTGGTGCCTTTCTCCTTTTTTCTATAAAAACGACATATAGGCTCACATATTAGGTAAGCTAATGCTAACAAAACTGTAGCTAACTAGCAAGCTAATGATTGATGTAGATTAGTTATCAAGCTAGCTAGAATTTTGCGAGCACTAGCTAATTTAAGGTGTGAATATATGACACTTTCACAGGTCCCCCACCAAGTCTTTTAGCTGCCTTCAAAATTTGGTTTTCCTTTCAACATAGATGAGCCTTGCTGGTAGCATATTTTATTACATATTACATGCAGAGTTAACTGAGGTACCAAACTTGCTCAACTAGGGTGCAGAGCAAAAAGTTGCAGGACTCAGGAAGGAGCACTTTAGGTGGATCATTTCACATCTGACACAATAGGTTATTTGATCACAAAATAGAATTTTGTCAGACTCTCCTTGTGTCCAAGTCACCACCGAGTCAACTACATGCGGAAAAAAAACTGGAAAAGATGTGGATGTCATAACGTCAGATGCACAATACTAAGAGGAACCCGACTGATGTGCTTTAACTGAAGAGTTTAAAGGTGTAATTTCAAGTTTTTATAATCCACTAAAATAGACTGTCATCACTAAAGCAGGAAGCTGAATGAGACTCATTCAAACCATTCCATTACTTACCGAAAAACAGTTTTTACAGTGTAAGATCAAACTATTTCTTTAGTGTACTTTATTTTTCTAACAGAATGGTGGCGCTCAAGCATGTCTTATATCTCTCAGCCTGCCAGCAGCAGTTGGGTCAGACCGGTGACCCCTGACCCCGCACTGTTAAATTAACTCTGCCCCCAGTTGGGTGTTGTGCCAAATGTCAGGAGCGGCCTCTAATCCTGTCTCGCTGTCTAGTTGGCCACTCAGCACCACACTACCTTTCCCGTCCAGACCAATCTACCTACATACACAAGCTCAGCTCAACTCTGCTGCTGCAGGCTCTCCTGCACGAAGAGAGGACCACCTACCGACTCCACCTGAATACTTCATTGTCAAACTGAGATTTTTTTTTAAATCACAGCAACAAAATGATGCAGCAGAAGAGTTTTAGTTTTGAGCTGAAACTTTTCACCGTCAAAGTGGGTGAAAAGTGGAATTGCAAAATCCTGCCGGAGGGATGGAAAAGTGCTGAGGGGAGGTGAAACTAGACACTGTCAAGACAGCTCTCTCTCTCTCTCTGTGTGTGTGTGTGTGTGTTTCACCTCTGTCTTTCCTGAGCCCTGGGGTCTTTACTGAGGTCTGGTCAAAGAGAAGGAGAGCCCCATGGCTATATCTGTCACAGAGCACAACAGGTCGACTTTAACTCCCCCTGAAAACTTTGCAGTGTGAAACTGAGTTTGATAGCTAGGTGTTACCTCGATAAAGTTAGCAACTCAATGTGAAATAATTTAGACATACAAATAATGGTTGCACTTTATTTTATAGCGCACTAATAAAACGTAAGAAGCTGTACTTTGTATCAAATTAGACAAAGAACGGAAATAATGTTCTCTGTCAGATAATAAACAAACACAAATATACCCTAATTAGGCACCATATACCCAACAGTACACTAATAACACATAAACTGTACTACATCAAATTAGACAAAGACTAGAGAGAATATGTTCTTTATTATACTGTATTAGACCCTTTATTAGCACCTTAGACTTATTAACTTTATTAGAGGTTATTAGGGATGCATTACAACAGAACTGTACTGTAAACTAAAGTGTATTGTTTCCTACTGTTAAGACCTTTGTTAGACTTTATTAGGGGGTAACTTGCAACTCATTACAACAGAACTGTAAACTAGAGTAACTAAGGGTCTAACTGTGGAAACTAGTATACTTTAGTTTACAGTACAGTTCTGACGTAACATGTCCCCAGTTGCCCACTAATAAAATCTAATATGGGTCTAATACTGTCAAATGAAGAACACATTATCTGTATTTTTTGTCCAATTAGAAATAAAGTAAATCTTGTCAGTATACTATAAAATAAAGTGCGACCCAAACAATATGATTCACGAGGAATACCACGGGTAGAACGTCATGTTTGTCGCTGTTGTGATTTACCTTTTGCCATATTGATTGTGGCTCAAGCAGGAGATAATTTCCTCCGGACAGATCAATCCAAACCTGTTCCGGAGACCTACGCGACCTCTCCATACCACAGTCGTGGAGCAGCGACATTGTCTGAAGGCAAAGCTAATTTGATTTGAGTCAAATGTGGGGCTCAATCACTGCCTATTAGCTTAGATTTAATTAACCCAAATCGTGTTATTGTGTTTGATGACAAAGAGGTTTCTGAGCGGGGACCTCATTGTCAGATCATTGTTCTGTTGTCTCATTCAGCTCAGTCAAAAGGTTGACAATGAAAGACCAGCTGCCAATATGGACTATAGAGGGAAACAAAGGTCTTACATTATTGTTAATGGAGGGGTGACCACTGGATACCTGCACAGAGAAAGTGAGCATTAACCATGGGCACAAAATGAAGAGCTTGGTTGTATTTTATTGTTATAACAAAT
>JAJHUR010091711.1:0-11648 GCA_027495735.1 Lutjanus campechanus | reverse complement strand
GTTGCACCACTACAAATTAGTATGGTTTGTGCATGGCCCAGGACAGGAAGGCTCTGCAGTGGATGATTAAAACCTCCCAGAACATCATTGGTATCCATCTACAGAGCATCAGTGATATTGGCGAAGTTAGATTCCTGCAGAGCCCAAAGGATACATAAAGACAACACCCACCCCAATCACAGTCTGTTCACACTGCTGCCATCATGAAGACGGTAAGTATCCACTGCTGTACCACCAGAGAATGGAGCAACTTCTTTCATTGGACTGGGAGAGTCCTCAATCCATCCTCAAAACTACACCATTATTTGTTTTGTCTTGTGAAGCATAAAAGGACTACACTTTGCATTTCCTTATACAACCCTGTGTTGTAGAATGACCAGTAAATAGACTTTGAACATTAAAAGGTTTTCCATCGTATTTTACAAGACATCCAAGCAGAAGAAAGAACATACTTACATTTAAAACTCTTTTGTCAACAATGCTTTCATACAGGAACACCCTCTGGGTCCTGTGTTTTCTGCATTCTAAAAAAAAGAAAAAATGATAAAAAAAATAAAACAAAAACACATGAAGTCATGAGTGTTTTGAAGTGGCAATCCTATACCCCCAAACGCATAATTTGAAGACATTTTTGTATAGAGGAAATCTAACCTTTCAGTTTGAGTCTTTTGATGTTTTTGGAGGGGGAGGCGGGACACAGAGAGGAGACTGGAGATGGAAGAAAAGGCTGAGAGGAGAGGGAGGATGGAGGAGGAGGCTGAGAGGAGAGGGAGGATGGAGGATGAAGCTGAGAGGAGAGGGAGGATGGAGGAAGAGGCTGAGAGGAGAGGGGGGATTGAGGAGGAGACTGAGAGGAGAGGGAGGATGGAGGAAGAGGCTGAGAGGAGAGGGGGGATTGAGGAGGAGACTGAGAGGAGAGGGAGGATGAGGAAGAGGCTGAGAGGAGAGGGGGGATGGAGGGGGAGGCTGAGAGGAGAGGGAGGATGGAGGAAGAGGCTGAGAGGAGAGGGGGGATGGAGGAGGAGGCTGAGAGGAGAAGGAGGGTGGAGGAGGAGGCTGAGAGGAGAAGGAGGGTGGAGGAGAGGCTGAGAGGAGGAAGATGGAGGAGGAGGCTGAGAGGAGAGGGAGGATGGAGGAGGAGGCTGAGAGGAGAGGGAGGATGGAGGAGGAGGAGGCTGAGAGGAGAAGGATGACGGAAGAGGAGGCTGGGAGGATGGAGGAAGAGGCTGAGAGGAGAGGGGCGATGGAGGAGGAGGCTGAGAGGAGAGGGAGGATGGAGGAGGAGGCTGAGAGGAGAAGGTGGGTGGAGGAGGAGGCTGAGAGGAGGAAGATGGAAGAGGAGGCTGAGAGGAGAGGGGGGATGGAGGAGGAGGCTGAGAGGAGAAGGAGGATGGAGGAGGAGGAGGCTGAGAGGAGAAGGATGACGGAGGAGGAGGCTGGGAGGATGGAGGAAGAGGCTGAGAGGAGAGGGGCGATGGAGGAGGAGGCTGAGAGGAGAGGGAGGATGGAGGAGGAGGCTGAGAGGAGAAGGAGGGTGGAGGAGGAGGCTGAGAGGAGGAAGATGGAAGAGGAGGCTGAGAGGAGAGGGGGGATGGAGGAGGAGGCTGAGAGGAGAGGGAGGATGGAGGAAGACGCTGAGAGGAGAAGGAGGATGGAGGAGGAGGCTGAGAGGAGAGGGAGGGTGGAGGAGGAGGCTGAGTAGAGGAGGAGGATGGAGGAGGGGGCTGAGTAGAGGAGGAGGATGGAGGAGGAGGCTCAAAGGATACAGAAGACAATGGAAGGGGCTGAGTTGGTGTTGGAGTTGGTGAAATGACAGGTAGAAGGTGAAGAACAATTAATTCTTCTTCTGGTTCTGGTTGTGCTCCAGACTGGTTGTCCACAGGGGGGACAGGTGAACAGTTGTCCACCAGGGGCACAGGACCAGCCGGTGTCCCAGCTGCTTGTGGAGCAAACAACTCTGCAAATATGGCAAATAAAATATTGAAAAGAAACCTGGAGGGAGTACTCATTTTAAAGAAGATTTTGTACACAAATGTAAGTGTACGCATACACCCAGATAAATACATACTGAAATTCTTTTATGACAATGCTATACTTAGTTTGATGTTTGGAGAAAAGGATACATCATCTGACAACACTGTAATTACACAGTATACATTGCTGTGATGCTAACCATCTGACATTTGAATGTAAGGAAGACTTAAGAGATGGTGCTTGACCCTTACACCAAGGACACAGAGGCTGCTTGAGCAGCGCATGTGGGTGGCTTTGCTGAGCTGCTGCATCTGTAGGGCTGGGTATCGAACTTCAATACTTTTATGGTACTGACCAAACTGCTTCAATACTATAGAGTATTGAAAAATGTCAGGTATATTTATTGATAATTATCAATAAATATGATAATGTGATTTTACCTTACACATGTTGAGAGAGCGACAGAGCTGAAGGGACAGAGGAAGGAGAGAAAAGAAAAGAGATAATGTAAAAATCCTGTCCTTCCCCTGTTGTGTGTTCTCGTCATGTCTGTGTCATATTCTGCAGATACAGACATTAAAGCTGTAGTGAAACACTGGTATGATGTTGATATGATTGTCTATAGGTCATTTCCAGGTTTGTTTTTGCAGAGAACTGTGTGCGTGTCAGAATAAAAGTAGACAAGAATACAAATCTCAACAGCAGCCATGTTTGACACGTGCATAACTCGCACTGCTCACATCGACAGTGTCGCTGCTCTGACCTGTTTGACGCCAAAATGAAAAGCAAGCCATAACACTAAGCACATGTGCTGCTTAGGTATCCTGTGTGTCCCGGGCATTAGGGTACCAGGTGACCTGTAATTATTAACAGCACTTCCATTAATGTGTTATGCTCATATCATTATCTTGATCACTATCTTGGTTCCAGGCTACAGCAGAGGTTGTATTCTCTAAAAACGCTCAGATTGGATGAGTCGTCAGTGCTGCAATGGGCTAGATGTAACATGTATATTTACATTTGCAGAATGTATTGACACAGAGCCCATGAACAATACACTATGCAAGGATGATCTTACTTTTCAGGAGGTGCTCATAAAGTTTTTTCATCTTTTTGATGATGTCCTGGACAACCCCATCAGTTTGGGAGATGTGGTGTAACATGTCCCCACACATCTCTCCGTTGCGGCCCTGATGCCCAGTAAATAAAAGAGGGCAGTGTCCAAGGGCGTTTAGTTTTAAAACCTGCAAGAATTACAGTAAAGAAAAATACACACAGTTACACCTTGGCTTGACAAATTAGCATAACAGGAGTTTAGGCATGTACAAGCGAGGCTAATCAGCACCAACTCAAGAGCTTCAACTTCAATGATTTGGCAAATATTAAATTACTCCTTGCTCAGCTCTTAGCTGCTAAGCTTTGTGCATTTCGTCACAATATTTAGATATTTCATACATTATGTTATTAGGTGAAAGCACGGACGTAATTTTAGGGGGGGACGCAGGGGACATGTCCCCTCCACTTTTTCAGAACGCCGTTTTTGTCCCCTGCAGTTTTTGCCGTCCAAAAACAATGTTACGCTATATTAAACAGAGACGGGTCAAGCACTAGGACCAAGCGGAAAACGGCCGCTAAATCTGAAGCCTGTTTAGACAAGTACCGCCCACACGCTCCTCGATTGGCTCTGCCGTTTCTGTGTGATTGGCTGTCCCCCCCTGTCACTCAATCAGGTTGTAAACCGCCAGGATTTGTCTCGAGAGGGTGCTCGCTGCAGAACCAGTGGGCAGAGTTGAACCAAAGATACTCTATATAGGTTCAGTCCCGCCCTCAGGTTCAATCCCTCCCTCACAGTCGGTTCAGCCACGCCCATTGATAGACTTCCACAGCTTTTGCGCTCTGCCGAGAGCAGCGATAAATTCGAGTGGAAACGTTAAACTTCAGCTTCATGATTCAACTTCATTGATTTTGCTGATTATTAAGTTATTCTTTTTGGATAAATATTATTTATTTGTCTACAAAATCTCTTCGTCCATCTGTCCTACTGGGTGTATAAATAGGAAATGTAAAACGCAAAGCAGACGCGGGTCTCGAGCCCCGGCCGCCTACTTACTTAATTAACATTCTTACCCACTACACTATCTAACTTGCATTAGTAAGCAGTGCGAAATATTAATTATAAATCTCTAAGATGGAATCGAATACTAAATTTCTGTTTTATATCAATGTCTTTACTCACTACACACCCAAACAGCGTGCATCTATCATAACTTTCAACATGTTACAGTGCTGAGAGCCAGAGGTGACTAACGTCCTTTATAACAGTTTTATTTGTACACCGGTCTGCTAGTTTAGTTGCCCAGGAGACAGGAGTTCCCGACTCGAGCTTCCCGGTAATCTGCCGCTGCCTGTAGGCTAAGTTGTTTTATTAAAAATACTTGTGTCCCCCCCACCTCTAAAATCAAAATTTCGTCCATGGGTGAAAGTGTAACAGGTGTATTGATTATTTATAAAAATCATGGTTTGTTTGATTGATTGACAAATAAGATCATGTCTGAGAGGCCAAACCCCTTGTTAAACTATAGTGATTAAAACTCACAGACAGCTGGGCCGACTTGATGATCCTGCTGGAGTTTCTGTTTTTTTTTGACAGATGATGCCCACTCACTGTCCTTCAGCTTTGCCATTTTTTTTTAAATTCTTCATTAATTTGAAGAGGACCTATACACTCCACACAGGTCTTCCTCCCAAGGGAATTTGGGGCCTGGCAGGAGGGGCACGGCCTTGTTTTGGGCTTTGTCATTCTGCAAATAAAAGTGAAACAGAGGGATTATCTCAGATATGTTTGCTGTCGGGTGATTACAGTGCATGTATATTCATGCATAGTAGTCCTATTGCAAATGGAGTGATAGACGATGTAATATGATGTCAATACTGGACATAGTGTGTAAACTTCCACTGGTTTAAATCTTCAGTATCACACATTCATTTTACTGTAGCTTGCTGCATACTCTCTAAATATGGGCCTATCTGAAAAATATGGAGAATATTTTATTAAGTAGTTAGTAAATACACATGTAATTCTGCAATGGGCTGAGACAGACAATAAAAGCAGCAGGAAATCAGTAAGAAATCATCGGATGCTGATATGTGTACTGTAGACTAACTGGAATGTCTGCCATACAGTGCAATCCTGTCTGGATGTACTGTGAAGGATGCCAGTGGCTAGGGCACCACTGGCATCCTCAATTACAAACAATGGTCCCGGCTAAAATCTTGGCAACTACATACTTATTAGAGGATTTTTTTTTATTTATTTATTTATTTAAAAAATCAGGTTAATATGCAATGCTAAATATAACAATACCAATAAAGTTTTGAATGAAATGTCTATTTTGTAGCATGGGAACTTGTCATTAACTGTCAAACTGAAGACTTTTTGAGTTATTGCTTGTGTGTATCTTAACATTATCAGTCCCCTTTGTTTCTATAGGAGATACAGCTAACTAGTGCAATTGTACTTAAACAGTTCTGACCCTTCTGGCAAAGGCATTTTTTTCTAGCAACTGGGCTACTACATTGTTAATATTGTACTAACGTTAGTAAGCTAGCAAGCCAAGCAAAGGACAAAATGTTAGTTACTTCTCCTGAAGTCTCTCTCTCTCTCTCTCTCTCTCTCTCTCTCTTAAACAAAGTGCTCTTAACGAGATATTTCATTTTTGTTATGCTTGTATTTTTGTCAACATTATATTGATCAGAAAAGTTCATGACAACTTACCTGGGTCTCACGGGAATCCTTCCAGAGTCCCGACATGAATCACGTCTACTACGACTCCCAAAGTGCACTGCGATTAAAGCATCCAATCACCAAGCTTGAAAGTGGCTGACCTATCGCTTTCAGCGAGCTGAAGCTAAAGGTTGATGTTTTTTAGACACCGATTTAATTATTAATCACTCTTAATTAGTTCACATTCATGATCTGCAACTATAACTGAGGATTGTGGGGAGTGTAGTGTCTTCAACTACTGAAAATTAACAAATAACTCTGTGTTTCTCAGAATCGAAGGGGTAAAACACGAATATTGATGCCAGGAATTCAACCCATTAATGTTGTGTAATTAACATGGACACAATGATGTTAATTCACCCTCCGACAGGAGAGAAAACGTCAACTGCCGTCAGGATCGTCGCATACGATGACGTCATACACGCGCGTTTCTTGATTTAGAATACCAATCTTTTTTGTTACACCGCGGTACAGACAGAAAAAAAACTCTCATCACTAGCATATTGTCTGCTGCCATACTGCGCCAGTAAGAAAATATTTACAACATGTTATTTTTGGAGCCCACATTGTAGGATTCAGCTGATGTGGGACAGTAATAGATTTTGATGTTAAACTATTAATCACTTTAAATAAGTTCACATTTACATTCTATTCTATTTCATTTTGAAATAAATAGTTAAAACGATTTTTTCAAGCAAAGCGGACTGGCGTCATCTCTATAGCAACTGCAGCTGAGGATTATGGGTAGTGTATTGCCTACAGCTATCCAACACTGACAAAAAAAACTCTTTCTTTCTCAGAATCGAAGTGAAAAACACGAAAATTGAGGTCCGGAAAATTTAGCCACTAATGTTGTATAATTAACAAGGACAAAATGGTGTTTCTACCTGGGGAAATGTTGCGGATATCATTGTGAAAATAACCGTTAATGTTAAACGGACAGTACTTCCCTGTGTCAGGTCCTCAGTTATCCAATCGGACTGATGCTCTCAGCGTCTTTAAGCGACGTGATCGGGTTCATAAACTGAAGTGAATGGAAGGCTGCCGCACTTGCTCTGAGCTTCAGATATTGACGCGGATGGAATTACATTAGAATCAATTGAAAGCCCGCTGCGTCGGATTACGAGGCCAAAGGAGACCTTTTGAGTCAGAAACTGACGCCGAAGGGCCCTGACCAAGCGTCGGTTTTTGACGTTCTGGGAGTGAGACTGTGTTGTGTTGACATGTTATGGTTGTGACACAAGCAGTGTCCAAAAATATGAACAAGTTTAAGAGAAAATAGCAAACTTACAGGAGCTTGAGTGATCTTGAAGCATGCAGTAGAGCTGAAGGTTTGAAAATGGGGTCCTCAGGAATGTAATTGACCTTGTAGATGCCTGATTTTATTGCTTTTTATAAATATCTGACGGTGGTGACGAATATGTGGGACACATTTTGAGCAACCACAAAATAATAGTAAATATTGTTCAAAACTCACTGTTTGTAGTTTTTAATATATATTACAATGTATTCTTTCATGTGTTAAAGATATTATTCAATTCAATTATTACTTTTAGTTTTTTTAATCAAGTTGAAATGATTATCTCCTATCCGAGGACAACTGATTTTGTAGGCAATAGGCCAGCATATCATCATTAAATTACTAAAAAATGAAAATAAACCTATAAAAGAACCTTACATATGTGCAAAGGACCCCCTGATTATAACCTTGATTCTTTTTATTCATGAAAATGTTATTAATTTCCAACAGAATTAGCACTTTTCTTAGTGGGACATGTTTTTTCCAAAGTTTCAAGAATCGGTACTATATTAAAATATTAACAATATTATGCTCGCTAATTTCATGTTGGTTTAGCAAATTTTGCTATTAAATTCAGCATTAGATACGCTTCGTTTTATAGCTGTGGTTTTTTTGTGTCATTCTTAGGTATGTTTTGCCGGGTGTGTCACAACCACCGCCAGCGGGCAACGCAAGGGTCCTCAACCAGAGTCTTCATTGAAGCTCCTTGTACAACTTATAGGCAAGATGTGCTAAACGCACATATTGGGTCTCTACACCATCACACTAGCATTGAGATGGCAGCAACCAAAAGCAAAAGTAACCAATAAATAATGTAAATACAGTACACTGACTAAAATGTACGGAGCCCCTAAAGGGCACACGGAATTTTTTTTTTTTAGATATGAGTTTTACGCGCGCGCGTGAAATTTTTACACGTGCGCATAAAAACTTTAAGTGAGCATGCAAAGTTGTTTACGTGAGCACATAGAAGTAATACGCGCGCGTGTAAAACTTTTACGTGAGCACGTAAAGGTAATACGTGAGCACATAAAACCGTACTCACGTAGACCAACGTTTACCCGTGTGTGAAACTCACTTCTGCTTCCACACCTGTTCCATCAGGTGGCAGACATGGCAGCAGAGGTGGATTTATTCAGTTTCCTTACATCACGAAATATACCCGACAGTACCATCAACCAACTGAAAGATGATAAGGTAAATGACCCTGCTGGTATCGCATACATTGCATGATGAAGTAAAGCGCATGTTGACTGTAGGCACACAAGCTAGCATTACCAAATCTTCCCCTGGTTTTGCTAGCTTTCTGTAATTCTGTTTTTTCAAAGTTGTTTACATTTTTCCTTCTTTTTTCAGATCGACATCAGCATCATAGATGTTATGACTGATGAGCAGTTAGGACAGTATATCCAGAGATATGGGGACCGACTTGCACTAAGAGCATTTTGCTGGCAAAGAAATGTGGCAAATGAAAACTCAGGGGACAAACCCACTCTCATGCAGAGTATCAGGGACAGACTGCGCGGATTTCGGAAACCTCCGGCCAGTAACGGAGGTGGCAGCAGGGGTTTCAAGCCTGGCAATACACATGGAGAAAAGATGACCTGGCGGGTTGAAATGGGATGGCTGCACTTTGATAAAGGCGATTATCATCAAGTCCGAAAAAGACATGGAGGTGGAACATGGTCTATGACTGTCCAGAAAACAGTTACTATGGGAGAGCTACTGGAAGTTGGAAAAGGCCTGTTTTTTCCGAATGGACAGTCTGCTAAAGGAGCAATGGATGACTTTGATTTTGATATTCGTGATTTTAGTCACAACACAGTACCCGCTGAAATCACAGTTGGTCAGCTGTACGAGGACACTAAACTACGAATGCTGCGCATATATGTGTCCTCCCAAGAAAAGGATAATGTTTCCCCTGAAGATGTCATAACTCTTTCTGAAACATCTTCGGACTTCGAAGCCACAGAGGACAGGCCAGAGAAGGTAATTTCTGAAACATTTCCGTTATCGAAACATATTGTTGTGGAACTCGTTTGACACATACTGTAACTTTTGACACAAAACTTTGGAACGTAATTTATGTGTAAATGTAGGTCCAATATTGGATCACTAAACACACCTGATGCGTTTATGAGGCTGCATTTTGCCTTCGTGGCTTAACCCTTACATACTGTTCGGGTCAAATTTGACCCGTTTTGACATTTGACAGCAGTAAAAATACCCTAAACGTCATTCTTTTGGCCTGAAATTTGATGACTTTTCCTAAAGTGACCCAAAATACACAAAAATGAAAGAAAAAAAAAGTATACTTTTGTACAGGTGCTACAAATTTTTGTACACTGAGGCTGTTTCAGGTCAAATTTGACCCGTATCTATTAAGATGGATTTTAGATCTACCAGTGTGGGTCAAATCAAGGAAAATGGTGGTTTTAGGGAATCTTGAAACTGTGAAACTGTACAAGCCATGTTTGTGTGTATTTTTTATGGTACAATGGTGACAGAGTTCAAGGGGGACCTCGACACTGTCACGAGAACTGTCTGTGTTCCAACCACATTTGCCCAGGGTCCTGCAGAGACAGACATCTGCTGGTCTGTGAAGGGGCATGGGGGAATCTCGAAACAGTGAAATAGTCAAACAGCATAGGAGTGATCATATATGGTGCACAAAGGGTGCAGAAGTCATCCAGAGGTCAGGGGGTGCCTTGACACAGACACAAGATCTGCACCTGCAAGCACAGGCACCTGCAATGTAATAAAATAATCTACAAAATAACAAATTTGAATCAATTTGGGTTGGGAGGGTGGTGGTGGGTTCATAACATTACAAAGGTACCTGAGCTGCCATTTCAGTGACTGACATCATGGCATGACATAATGTGCAGGTCCTTGATCTGATCTTCCAAGATGAGGAGGTTGATAGTGATTTGGAGGATGATGTGTCAGAGCAGGAAGACAACGTGGAAGAAAACTGCCACTGGTTTGAATGTAGAGACTAGATTATAAAAAGCATTTTATTATTTAATGGTTTGTGTTCTAAGTGGTAAAGGTTGAATTAATATTGATAATTATGATTTCTTATGATATAGCAGTGAGGACAGCATTTAATGGTTGCAATGATAAATTCCAACAGTTCCAGAATGTTCATGCTATTTTCAAATTCAATAAATAATGATAAATTAAAAATTAAATTTAAATCATTATGGCTTTTATGTTTTTATGTCTTATGTAAGACAGGACATGATACTGTGTAATAGTAGATATTTTTCTCCAAAAACGAGTGTTATAAAACTTAAAAAATACACTCTCCATGCTCTCTGAAACATTTATTAAGGATTAATCATACATTTATTAATGTGGTATAGGCTATTTAGACATTATAAATAGATCTGTAGTTTAAAATTTGATATAGACACTTACTATGAAGGAATTCTACCATACTATTACTCGTTAAATGCTTCCTTATCTCCCACGTACTGAGAATATGAGAATTAATTTATGCATAAATGCCATAAATAAAGAACAAATAGTACAACCACATGTAAGAATATGTTGCTTTTCTGCATTTCTCTTTATAAAAAATAATCAATAAATAGAACACTCCCTTTATGATGGTTGTGAGATTAATTTTGTCTGCCACACTTCTCATATGCACAGAGTACGTGTAAAAGACACAGAGAATGTGACATAAAAATGAATGTAATTAATTAAACTTTATTGTTATCAAAGGTCAGTATCATTCTGAAAGTCCACCTTAGCGTTCAAACCCATGCTCTTTAGTGTATGTAGGACTACTGTACATTAATTGCTGTCCTCTGGGATTTTTGAAAACAAATCTATTGTCTAAGTAAACTCATATGTGCTCAATCATGGGTCATAGTTGAGTTGCTAGAGCTCAAGAGATGTAAATAAATTTTCTGAATATTTGCTCAATTTCTCTCTCCAATCCTATATTCTGGTGATCTGCTTATTTCTTAATGGACCAAGAGAATGCAGACACGATCTTCAAGGAACAAAATCAAGAAGAATAAAAGCAGGAAGACTGATCATCAAGTGGATCGCCTAGAGAGATCGTCAAACTCAGATCCAGCACCGAGTGACTTAGTGCAGGAAAATGGGAAAGAGTAAGCTCCAGTAGAAATTACTGCATTTTTACAGGCCCAACCTGTGATATACAGTATGCATGGACCTGGCATTTATGCTGCCCTAATCACCACAACATAGAAACCACATGGTTTGACAGTATGCAAAGGAGTGTGGACCATGACAATTGTGTATCACAGATTGAACTTTTTAATAAATAAAACAAGACTGACACCAGTAATTGCACAAAGATGGACAGAATCTCACACACATACTCAACTCAACTCAACTCAACTTTATTTATAAAGCACTTTAAAACAACCACAGCTGAAAACAAAGTGCTGTACATAAATAATCATAAAACATAAAATAAACCATAAAAACAGTGAAAAACAATAAAAATAATAAAACAGGAGCAAAAGTCTCATGCTGGGTCAAAAGCCAAGGAATAAAAATGGGTTTTAAGATTAGTTTTAAAAATGGACAGTGAAGAAGCCTGTCTAA